>CM055099.1:56514788-56631511 GCA_029204225.1 Diphasiastrum complanatum
GACTTCTTGTCTCACAAATTGATAAGCCACTTCGATATGCTTACTGCTTGCATGAAAAATAGGATTGCATACCAATATTTGGGTTGAAAGGTTATCACAAAAGATGATTGGACTCTCTGAAAAATCCAACAAGTGAAAATCCATTACCATTCTTTTAATCCATAGCATCTCCTTTGTACAAGATGTAAGAGCTTTGTATTTGGCCTCACTGATGACAATGAGATAGTAGCTTGTCTTTTTGACATCCAGAGGATAGCTCCATCACCTATGAATATAGCATGTGCACTTAATGGACTTCCTATCCGTTTAATCTCCAGCAAAGTCTAAATTCTCGAAATCCAAACAAGTTAGGTGATGATCCTCCATAAACAATGCCAAAATCATCTAGTTCTCAAGATTGTATCTCATACTCTCTTGCCTAGCTTCCAATGTTCCACACTAGGATTTTGCATCAATTGGCTTAATCTATCAATCACAATAGTTAAGATCAGGTTGTTAGTTGATGTCATGCCCCGAGTGTGTCGATGCAAAACCTCTCACTCAAAAGGGCTTCCAGTAGAGATGAGTTGAGAAGCCGAGTTTGAGAGCACGGAGATTTAGTAGTGCTAGACAAAATGTATATATTTTGTGAGCCCCATGTTAATTCCTGAAAGATGGAAACCCATGTGGGAGCTAGTAACTTAGACTTAGACCTTTCTCAACTTAAGTTATGTTTTTTAACAAAGAGGTCTCCCTATTATCATGTAAGAGGTGAACCAAAATCTTTTATAGAATGGATTCACTCAGTTTGCAAGAGGTGGAATCCAAATCAATGTTAGAATTGGATTCACCAACTCGTGGATATACATAGAGGCCACCCACCACGAGTTTTCCAAGCATTGTGATATTGTATTGAAATGTTGTTGAATGATATTTGAAATATCTCTCCATTGCCATTTCCATCTATGTTCCATTTTTCAGAAGTTAAAGTTATGTAGAGCATAATAGCAAACACTAGGTCTTGCTGATGGTTAGATATAGGAGTGAATCAACTAGTTTCCTATAATAAGTAATGTCCTCAAAGGATCTTTCATTACCTTTTATAGTTAGCTTTGCATGACTCCATTGGTGTATCAAAAGCTTTAGCATCTACCATATGAAATCTTTTTATAATAGAATGAGCATATTTTTTTTGACATATGAATGTAAATCGAGAAGTTCTAAATACCTCTATTCCCCAAGATATACATGTAGAAAGACCAAGATCATGCACCTCAAACTCCTTTTTGAGTGCAAACTTGATATCATCAATATCTTGCTTGTTGCCCTTCCACTCAAAATGATGTCATCCACATAGATGAGAAGGATAGTAACATGATTTCCAACCAATCTATAGTAAAGTTAATGATCATATTCACTCATCATGAAATATTGTGAAAGTAAAAAAGAGGTAAAAAAGCTTAGCATACCAACTCCTTGGTGCTTGCTTAAGATCGTCCAAAACTCTTTTGTAAAAAAACAAACATGATTTTGGCTTGTCGTGTGAAGAGTGTAGTCATTGGGTTGATCCATAAGCACATCTTCATCAAAATCCCATTCAAGAGTGCATTTTAATGTCCAATTCTCATAGATCCCATCCAAAAAGTGTTGCGAGTGAAATAATGACTCGAATGCTTACCATCTTTTCCACTAGTGCAATGGTCTCATCATAGTCCAATACTATGTTCTTGTGCATATCCTTTTGCCACTAACTTTGCCTTGTACTTGTTGATTGATCTATCTTGGTTTGTCTTCACTTTGAAGATCCATCTGCATCCAATAGCTTTGGAAGTTCAACCAATCTCCATGTTTCATTCTTCATAAGAGCTTGATACTCAAGATCCATTGCTTAGATCTACTCCTCTTTGTTCGGTTGCTCCATCTACACATGTAGGTCATCAAAACCGGTTAAGAAAACATAGTTTGTATCACCAACAACTTGCTTATCTATTTATCATAAGTGAGTCTCAAAGGTTTTTGTCTTTGCCTTGATGTCCTCCTTGGCTTTTGATTTGAAGTAGCTCTTCAACATCAACATCCAAAGTATCATCAATGACATCAACAAGAATGTTAGATCCAACATCCACACCACCACTTGAAGAAACTTTTGGAATTTGGTCATACCACTTTCCTAGTTGAAGGAATGAAAACTTTGTAAGTCTTGCCTTACCTCACTATAGCCAACAAAAATACCTTTTCTTGAAGATGGATCATCCTTGGTTTTATAATCAAGAGTAATGTTGATATAGCATATACATCCAAAAGTTTTGAAGAACTTGATAACACTTCAGCAATCTATCTTACGAAAGATCATGTTTTTCATTCGAAAACGAAGCATATAACTATCAAGTATCATGTTATTCAGGACTTAGTCGAAAAAAAGATACTGACTTCATACCTACAGAGGAAATGACAGCTGATATCTTTACAAAGCCACTCAGTAAATCTTTGTTTGAGAAGCAGCAAAGAAGATTTGGATTAATCCAACTTCCCACTTTGAGAGGGAGCTGTAGAACACCTTATCAGACAAATCTCGGTTCTACTAACAAAGTGCACAGTTTAATTTACAAAGGCTGAGAAACGAACTCGAACTCGAAACTTTTTTATTCGTGTCACGAAATAATTTTTATTCTTGTTCAACCTCGAAGCTGTCACAAAACTGTCGCAAAACACAAAACTGTCGCGAAAAGACCTATCCTGTAACAATATTAATCATGTGCACGACTTCTTGTAAACACAACAAAGAAACAAGGCAGCAAGAGATGTATACTAATGAATCAAAATCAGAATTATAAAAATTCATTTTTGATCAAAAATTTTCAACAGATGATTTTATTAGTTATTCTGAATGTCTAAAATTATCTATCACACTCACGCAATATATCTCTTAATTCCGCATGCTTTATTCAATCAAGGTAAAAACTGTTCTATTAGATCTACATCTAGATCTACAAAGCCTTTTCAAGTTGTGCATTTGGATATTCATGGTGTTACTGTAATTAGCAATGGATGTATCTGAATTTTATTGATGACTTTAGTAGATTTTGTTGGGTCTACAAAGCCTTGAACTTGACAAAGACATCAAACATCTCATCTTTGTTTTTGCTTGAGGAGTGACAATGGTGGTGAGTACATTTCTACCAAGTTCAAGGCTTTTTGTGATGAGAGGGAGTACACAAGTCCAAGGACACCACAACAAAAAAAGAGTCGTCGAGAGGAAGAATAGAACTTTGTGTGAATGATGAGGTTAAGTGCTAATCTTCCTAAACCATTTTGGGGTCAAGCTTTGTTGTGTGCTAATTTTCTATGCAATATGTGGCCGAGTGCTATTTTGGATGGAAAAACCCCTTTTGAGGTATTGTTTGGAAGAAGGCCAGGTGTCAAATTAGTAAGACATAAGGTTCAGAAATAGTTTCATCAAATCTTTCCAACATTTGTTTGATCCATATCAGCTCGTTTGCCATCTTAGCTGCTGCCACATATTCGACCTCACATGAAGATTAAGCTACTGTTGTTTGCTTCTTGCTTATCCAAAGTATGGTTGTGCCAGATGCTAGAGCACAACCTCATGAAATACTTTTGCTATCATCCTTCATGGATGCCTAGCTTGCGTCACTATAAGATTCGATCCGAAATCCAGTTTCCTTCAAATAACACAGTCCATAGTCTTTCGTTTCTTGGAGATATTGTACTACTCTTTTTGCTAACTTCCAATGCAATGATCCTAGGTTCTAATTAGATTGGCTCAGCCTGTATACTGCAAATGCTATATCAGTTCTGGTGTTGTCTGTAAGATACAACAATGATCCAATCAGCCTCCAATAGGGTGTATTTGGCCATTCGCTTCTCTTTGAGAGTCTGGGGACAATCTGTCTTGTTCAGTATTGTTCCAGGTATCATGGGAGTATGCACACCTTTGCATTCGAGCATGTTGAAGTCTTCAATGATTTTGATTGTACTTTTGTTGGTGAAGATACAACTTGCCATCTTCAAAGTCTCTTTCGATCTGCAAGCCTAGATAGATTTTTGCTTTTCTTAGGTCAGCGATCTCAAATATTTCAAAAATGTCTCTTTTGACATCGTCTGTGTGTAAGAAAGCAGTTTTCTCATCCAAAATATGAATTTTGAGATCATGAGCCACTGCATAAGCAAATAACAAGCAAATTGATGTGTGTTTGACTATTGGTGAAAGCATCAGTGTAGTCGATCCCATATTTCTGTGAAAAACCTTTAGCAACCAACCTTGCTTTGTATCTAATGTTATCTCCATTAAGACATGTTTTGATCTTGTAGATCCACTTGCATTTGACTGGTTTTCTACCATCAGGTTTAGGTGCAACTGTCCATATATTGTTCTTATACATGAATGGCATTTCGTCCTCCATTGCTTGAATCCAATGATCTTTATTTGGTCCATCAATAGCTTTCTCGAATGTTTGAGGTTCGTCTGTGAAGCCACAAAATTCGATGACTATATTTGCTGAAACATCCTGACCAAGTCTTACTGGTAGTTTTCTTTGTCTATTAGATCTTCTCACAGTTTGTATAGGTTTTGAATTCGGTTCTGCATTTTCGGGTTCAACCTGATCTACTTGAATTCGAACTGGTAATTCGAGTCTTTCAGGTATTCGATCTTGAACTCCCTCAAAATCTGATAATTCTCGTTCATCATCTGCTTGCTTTACTTCTGTTGTTGGTAACTCATAATAATTTTTGAGAATTTCATAGTCCATATATTGTTCTTATACATGAATGGCATTTCGTCCTCCATTGCTTGAATCCAATGATCTTTATTTGGTCCATCAATAGCTTTCTCGAATGTTTGAGGTTCGTCTGTGAAGCCACAAAATTCGATGACTATATTTGCTGAAACATCCTGACCAAGTCTTACTGGTAGTTTTCTTTGTCTATTAGATCTTCTCACAGTTTGTATAGGTTTTGAATTCGGTTCTGCATTTTCGGGTTCAACCTGATCTACTTGAATTCGAACTGGTAATTCGAGTCTTTCAGGTATTCGATCTTGAACTCCCTCTGAATCTGATAATTCTCATTCATCATCTGCTTGCTTTACTTCTGTTGTTGGTAACTCATAATAATTTTTGAGAATTTCATAGTCGACTAAATCACTGTCTGCTATGTACTTTGACTCATTGAATTTGACATCTCGAACAACTTTTATTTTTTTAATTTTGGGTATATAGACTCAATAATATGACGAATGTAACTTGAATCCTACTA
Source organism: Diphasiastrum complanatum (assembly GCA_029204225.1). Taxonomy (NCBI): domain Eukaryota; kingdom Viridiplantae; phylum Streptophyta; class Lycopodiopsida; order Lycopodiales; family Lycopodiaceae; genus Diphasiastrum; species Diphasiastrum complanatum. The sequence goes on from CM055099.1 coordinate 56,520,045, forward strand.
TAAAACCTTGTTTTGTCTTTTCATCGAGTTTCTTTCTCAATTTGTCTGATATTGCATATAAATTGCACATCCGAATGTCTGAACATGAGCAAGATTTGGCTTTGACTTCCACTATATTTCATGAGGAGTTTTATCCGATATTCGAGATTTCAGAATTCGATTCTAAAGATAATTCAATGTAGCTACTGCTTCTGCCCACAACTGTTTTGGTGCTTTCGCATGAGCCATCATACACCTAGAAGCTTCCATGAGTGTACGATTTCTTTGTTCAACAATTTCATTGTGCTCAGGTGTGTATGATACAGTCTTTGTATGCATAATACCTCAATCAGTATAGTAAGTTTTGAATCCATTGGAAATGTACTCACCTCCACGATCTGTGTGAATTTGCTTCAACTTATTGCATGTCTGCTTCTCAGCCCAATTCGTATACTCAACGAATTTCTCGAAAGCTTCTGATTTTGTACGAATAAAGTATACTACAACAAACTTGTTGAAGTCATCAATAAACGTTATGAAGTATTTTGCATCACCTAAAGACAATACTCCGAATGGTCCACAAATATCTGAATGCACAATTTCCAGTACCTTGGTTGCTTTATAAACATCTATACCGAAAGGTGTTCGAGTCATTTTGTCTTTAAGACAAGATTCGCAGGTAGTTCGAATATCTCGACTCTTGATTTCAACTGCTTCGATTCTCTGACTCTTGTTGGCTTGGTACAAGGCTTCCGTGTTTATGTGACATAACCTCTTGTGCCACAGAATATCTGTCGATTCTTGAGTTTGATTTGCTTGTTCGATTCGAGTTTGAATGTTCAAGTGATACAAATTACCTTCTCTGTTGCCTTTAGCAACTAGGTTATCAGAATCTTCATCGAACAATTTACAAGAGTCCCTTGTGAAGGTTACTGACATTCTTGTATCGACTATCTTTGCTATGGATAGAAGATCTTTATCAAGAGTAGGGACATAGAGAACTTCCTCCAGTTTCTTGTCACCCTGATTCGTGTTTAACCATAGTACACCAGTTCCGTCAACTACATGTTTAGAACCGTCTCCAAGTATAATGAATCTCGAATAATTCGTCTTCTTATACTCAGACAAAATTTGTTTCGAGAAAACAAAATGTGAGGTGGCTCCCGAATCAAGTACTACTTCTCAAATTTTTGAATTTGATGAACAACATAGATTAGCACAAACATATGTTGTTGAGTTTCTTGTCGTCCTGTCTTCTGCTGCTCTGGAGCATTCTGCTTTGTCTTCGACAAAATTTGAATTTAAAGGTTTGCTTCGATTCTGCTCCTTTTTGTCCCTAGAATTTTGATAATAGTCTACTACTGCATGACCCAGTTTATGACAATGAATGCAACCAATTTTTGGATTTAACCAACACTTGTCTTCTATACGACCTGATCTTTTGCATCTGTTGCAAATCTTCCTATCACCAGAATCTTTCTGTTGTTTTTTAGATTGTCGATCATTTGTCTTGGATTCGTCTGAACGATTTCCATTCTTCTTAGACGACTCCCTCTTAGACTTAGACTTCTTCGAAGATTTATTCTTCTGGGTAAATAGAGCATTTTCGGAATCACCATTATAGTCATAGTGTTTACGAGCTTCTACTTCATCTTTGACTCCATGTATTGCCTTTTGAAGTGTCATTGTTGAATATTTCGCCAGAGTTCGAGTTGTGTGGAATGACCTGGGTAGTGTTCGAAGAAAATAGCTAAGCTGTTTTTCCTTTGAGATTGCATTTTCCATGTCAGAATTCTGCAAAGAAATAAACAAATCCTTTATCTTTTGTACAAAAGTGGTCAGGTCTTTGCCATCCCATTGTAGGTAAGTCTATTGGTCTTCTAAGAAAATGATTTGATTACGAGATCGAGTCTCATTCTTGGTTTGCAATTCTTCCCATAATTCTTTCGCGTTCGAAATTGATGTAAGATCTAGCATTATGTTGTCATGCACTGAAGACGCAATAATTGCTATAGCTTTGTCATTTCTCAAACTCCATTATCGAAGCTGTTTGTTAGGAGTAATTGGCTTCTTTTCTATTGGTTCTACCCATTGCCAAATATGAATCAAACGAGAAAAAATGAGAAAAAGAAAGCATGAAGAGTGTTAGTCAAAATTTCTGAATCATACAATTGTATCATATTCCAAAAAGTCACCACAACGTTCCTTCCCCAACGACATGGCCTTCCTTGTAGATGTTTCAAGTCCAACAAAGAACCACTTATGATATCATGCCTTCAACAAGGAAAAAACAATGGGCTATCCCTTCCTAGAATTGGGAATGTTGACTATCTTTAATTCTATCAAACTCTCTCTCTCTCTCTCTCTCTCTCTCTCTCTCTCTCTCTCTCTCTCTCTCTCTCTCTCTCTCTCTCTCTCTCTCTCTCTCTCTCTCTCTCTCTCTCTCTCTCTCTCTCTCAAACAAAATCTGCTGAAACCACATCATAAATTATAATTATATTTCAGGATACTCTGAGAAACACACTGGTTCAGCTCAATATGGTGTTGATTCACTCGAAACTTCTTAAAGATTCCTTCTGCATTAAAATCATTATTAACATCTTCAAAGTGGAGGAGTATTTTTGTTACCACTGATCTATATTCAAGAAGTCTTATCGTGTTACACAACATAAGTGATTTCAAACTCCCTCCAAAACTTGGATGTTATTGATATTACGGGTTTTGCTGTTTCTCTTGAAAAAATAGTACCAAAAGTATCAAAATAGGCAATATGTGACAGTAACAAATTTGGTAGTCCGAACTATCTAAATTGAAAATTGATAAGTACCAATTGAAGAAGCATTGGTACTATAGAGTTTCAGAAAGCTTTGGTGCTCAAGGATTTTGCCAACATTTAACATTTCAGTGTCTTTTTGTACGTTGCAATAAAATTCGCACCAATTTTTTTCTATTGCTACAATTACAATTACCAAAGCACACTGCACACGTCGAAGAGTTGTTTAAAAGCTTCTTATAGCAACAAAGTACCAGAGTGATAGAAAGTACCACCAAGTAGGACCAAAGAACCAAAGCATCTTATAGTACCAAAGTACAAAAACATCTAATAGTACCAAAGCATCTTATAGTACAAAAGTACTAAACATGCAGAAAGTACAGGAACCTTAATTGGTAGTCTAGAGGATCAGATTTATTACACAATAGGTTCAAATAGTGCCAATCTTTGGTACTCAAAAGTTTCAAGAACACGTAAACATTACAAAAATAGTACAAATCTTGTAAAATTGGTAGTAACTAAAGCTTAGATTCCACCAATTGGTAAACAACACTAAAATAGTACCAAAAAGATCACAAAGGGTTGTATGCAAACTACGAACACAAATAAATATTAAAGAAAAAAAACCTAATTTTTGTAGTTTTATGCGTAAAATATGGTCACGAGAAGTCCAAATAGTACCTATTTGGTATATTTTTAAAATAAAACTGAGACACTTAGTATTAAAGACCTAATTTGGTAGTCAGTAGGATCAGAATTGGTTTACAATAAGTTCTTGTTGTACGAATCTTTCATATTAAAGAGTTTTACCAACACAAAAATAGTACCAAAACAGTACAAAATTTGTAAAATTAGTACCCGTCGACACTGATGCAGCTCAATACAGTGTTGGTTTACTCGAAACTTTTTAAAGATTCTTTCTGTATTAAAATGATTGTTAACATCTTCAAAGTAAACTTGAGGATTATTCTCATTACCAATTCTGGTACTATCCGAAGTAACAAATTTGAAAACTATAGAGTAATAATAATAGATAGTGAGAACCCCCAACAAATATACCTGGCCACGAAGAAGAAAGGCCTTCGAGGTTTGTATTGGAACGCCGCACCGTCTGACCACACCCAATGACACCTCAGATTATACATGTTCTCTTTCAACCAATTTCCATGCAGTAGTAGATAGTATTGTATGAATAGGGTGTCATGCAGCTTATCGTCTGATTTATAAAAATGAAGAGTCTTTTCGGGGGCACTTGTAGAGTTTCTGACATACGTTATGTGCACAGGTATCGTGACCTGATTAGACCACCAGTGCATGGATTGTATCTCGTTCTGCATCTTGAACGAATAATTCTCCGCAAAGTCAATGACTGAAACAACAACATCCGAAGGAAATTTTCTACAAGCAGTCTTTAAATTGTTGTGACTGCCACCGAAACACAAAGTTATGCTTGATGAAGGATTTTAGATGTGCTGAAACCAGGTCAACAAAAGTAGTTCTCCGCATTCTTTGCACTACCAAATCTTTTCTCTTCTTGATAGAACCGCCCTCATCAACAAACCCTGACGCAATGTCTGTAAAGATCTTCACAGACAATTGTCTGCTGTCCACCGATGTCTCATAGGGACATAATGGCAATGTGCAAATGCCGCATTTACTACAGTCCCTGAACAAGCATTTTTTTTGCATGGTATTCTAAATAAGGAGGCTTTCCACATAAAAACGATTCCCACATATTGCTGATGCTGGGACAAACAGATTGGTTAGCCTTGCAAATATCCGAATCCTGAATTTTGCAGTAGATGGAACATGTGCAGGCATGATCCTTTCCATGATGACCAAACATATTTTGTCTCATATAATTAAATGCCTTCTTAAAATATATCATTTGCATATGGTACGCATAGCAACAGGTGTACCACTCCTTCAGTTTTCGGACAAAATAAGGCTTCAACGCCTCAAAGCATCTAAGAGATATCTGCACTTCTGGGTGAGCCCTTCTGAATATTTGGAACAGCTCGACCTATGGCCTAAAAACCTTACAGCTTACTAAAAGAACATAATAATATACCAGAGTATCATACATAGGTAGTACCAAGAAGGTAGAAAGTACCTGCAAGTAGTACCAAAGCATCATATACATGTAGTACCAAAGTACCAAAGCATCTTATAGTACAAAAGTACTAAACATGCAGAAAGTACAAGAACCTTAATTGGTAGTCTGGAGGATCAAAATTGTTACACGATAGATTCAAATAGTACCAATCTTTGGTACTCAAAAGTTTCAGAAACACATAAACATTACAAAAATAGTACAAATCTTGTAAAATTGGTAGTAACTAAAGCTTAGATTCCACCAATTGGTAAACAACACTAAAATAGTACCAAATAGACCACAAAGGATTGTATGCAAACTGCGAACACAAATAAATATTTTTAAAAAAAAAATTAATTTTTGTAGTTTTATACGTAAAATATGGTCACGAGAAGTCTAAATAGTACCTATTTGGTAGATTTTAAAATAAAACTGAGACACTTAGTATAAAAGACCTAATTTGGTAGTCAGTAGGATCAGAATCGATTCACAATAAGTTCTTGTAGTACGAATCTTTCATATTAAAGAGTTTTAGTACCAAAATAGTACAAATTTGTAAAATTAGTACCCGTCATTACTGGTGCAGCTCAATACAGTATTGGTCAACTCGAAACTTCTTAAAGATTCCTTCTGCATCAAAGCCATTATTAGCATCTTCAAAGTCAACTTGAGTATTCTCATTACCACTGATCTATATTCAAGAAGTCTTATCGTGTTACAAGTAGAAAGTACCAACAGGTAGTACCAAAGCATCATATACATGTAGTACATACACATGTAGTAGCAGGAAGGTAGAAAGTACATGTAGATAGTACCAAAGCATCATATACAGGTAGTACCAAAGCATCTGATAGTATCCCAAAGTACTAAACATGCAAAAAGTACATAAATCTTAATTGGTAGTCTGGAGGATGAAAATTGTTACACGATAGGTTCAAATAGTACCAATATTTGGTACTCAAAAGTTTCAGAAAAACATAAACATTACAAAAATAGTACAAATCCTGTAAAACTAGTAGTAACTAAACCTTAGATTCCACCAATTGGTAAACAACACTAAAATAATACAAAAAAAGACCACAAAGGATTGTATGCGAGCTGCGAACACAAATAAATATAAAGAAAAAAGTATATAATTTTATAGTTGTATGCGTAAAATATGGTCACGAGAAGTCTAAATAGGACCTATTTGGTAGATTTTAAAATAAAAATGAGACACTTAATATTAAAGAACCTAATTTGGTAGTCAGGAGGATCAGATTTGGTACACGATAAGTTATTGTAGTACCATTATTTTGTATTCAAGAGTTTTACTAACACAAAAATAGTACCAAAATAGTATAAAATTTGTAAAATTAGTACCCGACACTGGTGCAGCAGCTCAATACAGTGTTGGTTCACTTGAAACTTCTTAAAGATTCCTTCTGCATTAAAGTCATTGTTAACATCTTCAAAGTGAACTTGAGGAGTATTCTCATTACCATTGATCTATATTCAAGAAGTTTTATCGTGTTACAAGTAGAAAGTACCAACACGTAGTACCAAAATATCATACACAGGTAGCACCAGGAAGGTAGAAAGTACCTGCAGGTAGTACCATAGTACCAAAGCATCTTACAGTACCAAAGTACTAAACATGCAGAAAGTACAAGAACTCTAATTGGTAGTCTGGAGGATCAAAATTGTTATATGATAGGTTCAAATAGTACCAATTTTTGTACTCAAAAGTTTCAGGAACACGTAAACATTACAAAAATAGTACAAATCTTGTAAAATTGATAGTAACTAAAGCTTAGATTCCACCAATTGGTAAACAACACTAAAATAGTACCAAGAACACCACAAAATATTATAAAAAAAAAATACCTAATTTTTGTAGTTTTATGCGTAAAATGTGGTCACGAGAAGTCTAAATAGTACCTATTTGGTATATTTTAAAATAAAACTAAGACACTTTATATAAAAGACCTAATTTGGTAGTCAGTAGGATCACAATTGGTTCACGATAAGTTCTTGTAGTACAAATCTTTCATATTAAAGAGTTTTACCACACAAAAATAGTACCAAAACAGTACAAAATTTGTAAAATTAGTACCCGCCGACATTGGTGCAGCTCAATACAGTGTTGGTTTGCTCGAAACTTCTTAAAAATTCCTTTTGCATTAAAGTCATTGTTAACATCTTCAAAGTAAACTTGAGTCATTACCGTTGATCTTATCGTGTTATAAATAGAAAGTACCAACAAGTAATACCAAAGCATCATATACAGGTAGTACCAAAGTATCATACACAGGTAGTACCAGGAGGTAGAAAGTACCTGTAGGTAACATCATATACATGTAGTACCAAAGTACCAAATCATCTTACAGTGCCAAAGTACTAAACATGCAGAAAGTACAAGAACCTTAATTAGTAGTTTGGAGGATCAAAATTGTTACACGATAGGTTCAAATAGTACCAATCTTTTTTACTCAAAAGTTTCAGTAACACGTAAACATTACAAAAATAGTACAAATCTTGTAAAATTGGTAGTAACTAAAGCTTAGATTTCACCAATAGGTAAACAACACGAAAATAGTACAAAAAAGACCACAAAAAATTGTATGCGAGCTGCGAACAAAATAAATATAAAAAAGAAGTACCTAATTTTATAGTTTTATGCGTAAAATATGGTCACGAGAAGTCTAAATAGTACCTATTTGGTAAATTTTAAATTAAAACTGAGACACTTAGTATAAAAGACCTAATTTGATAGTCAGGAGGATTAGAATTGGTACACAATAAGTTATTGTAGTACCATTCTTTTGTATTTAAGAGTTTTACCAACACAAAAATAGTACCAAAATAATACAAAAATTGCAAAATTAGTACCCGACTACTGGAGTAATACTACCAATTGGTGTAACAACACTAAAGTAGTACCAAAAAGTCTGAATCGAGTCATGTGCAAACTGCAAATACGACAAAATTAAAAAAAAATAGAATCAAATGCTGTAGATTCTAAAATAAAAATGGTACACACTATAAATCTCAGAAGACTACTTTGGATGATTTTAGAATGAAAATGAGACACGAGATATTAAAACACCTATTTTGGTAGTCTGTTGTATCAAAATTTTTACACCATAAGTTCCGATAGTACCAATACAAACATTCAATACCCAAAAGTTCCAAAATATTCAAAAGCACCAAACAGCTAAATGCTAGTAGATCAAAAAGTACCAAAATGTTGCAAACAACAAATTGAAGAAACGTTTAAAAACTACCAAAACTATCAAAAGCACCAAAGAGCAACAAACAACAGTACTTTCTGCACACCAGAAGTACAAAATGTTCCATGAGGTCCAAACAGCAAAAAGAAAAGTTATTTGAAAAGAATATAGAGTACCAAAAGTACCAAAAATATATCTTACACAAGTTTTCATAAGTACCAAATAGAAAATAAATAACTGTTTATAAGCTTCTACAAATACCAATAGTCCCAAAAGTCCAAAAGAGCAAAATATCAGTTGAGTAAAAACTACAAAACAGTTCCAAACAACAAGAGGTGGAGTGTGTATCTACAGAACCAAAGAACAGGAGAATCAAAGATCAGTTTCAGCAGTGCAAAAGATGTGCAAAAGATCAGCATTACCAAGAAAACAGAAATCCAAAAAAAAGGACCTGAGTGTCGTCAAGAAGATGTATTGGATGCCTGGCAACACTCTTTCTTCCAATCCTCTGTCGGCATATGTCTTTTTTGTTGGGGGACACTCGAGTTTTGGAGCTCCAAAAGGCATACACCAGTTCCTTGACCTGAGTCGTGATTATGCTACTTCTAGGCAATTGTCTCTGATAGACACTCAAGGGCAGAACCTCCTCGTCATCCTTAATGTTAAGGCGAGAACTGGCTGCAACAATATTTCTACGATGAACACCCAAAGCACTTGCAATTCTCGAAAGGGAGATTCGTTGTGTCATCAACTTTATTTAGTACCATCACAAGCAAAGATCTCTTCACGACGAGTTCATTCGCCGAGTGGGGCACCTTAATTTGATTGAGGATGTTACGAATGTTAGAAACAAGATTGCTTTCAACAGTATTAGATGATATTTACAACTCCCAAAAAGTTGGTTGCAGATGTAGTTCTTGGAATATCTCCCTCTGAATACCTATTGAAATTGTTGTGTATGTGTTCGCTAATATTTTGTCGTCATTTACTAAAGGTTGATCTCCAAGCCTCCTAAAAAAAATTTCTTTCACTCTTTGTTTCCGTTTCTTACCAGCCCAATAGTCCCTCATTGCAACTTTGTCGACGCGGTGATGAGGTTCCATGTTGGGGTCACTTGTGTACGTCTCATGCATTATAGGAAAAACTGCTGGAATTTCCAGAATTGAATATGTGAAATATATATTATGGCCCTAAAAACTATCCAAGCTGGAATCGTCTGCTATTTAGCACGCAGACTAATCGATCAAACAAAAAGCTTGATCAAACAGATCACGATCAACAAGAAAGACTTGGATCAGCCACAACACGATCAGAAAGAGCACAATCAACAAGAAAGAAGTATATCAGACCAATACTGAGAGATCCTGCGAACGTGATCAGAGAGAGAGCTAGAGCGGGAGATCTTTCGAATGCGAGGAGAGAGAGAGAGAGAGAGAGAGAGAGAGAGAGAGAGAGAGAGAGAGAGAGAGAGAGAGAGAGAGAGAGAGAGAGAGAGAGAGAGAGAGCTGGATTGCAAGCGAGCGAGAGAGAAGTCGACAACAGGTGGTCTCACAACAAAAGTAATTATTAAGCAATTATTATAATTACACACCTGCAAATCTGTTACAAATAGTCATAGTCTTTTCATATCTCTAGTGAACTCAATTTAGAATGTTAAACAATAAACATTTTTTTGAGTGCATTTGTACCCAAAAAAAAGTAATGTCCTTGACAGTCCATGATGTACCACCAAACCATGCTTTTAGCCTCATAAGAAGAGTTCGAATTGTATAAAACTCTTATGGAAAAAAAATCTTTGGTTTTTCGAAGTTTGATACGTAAAAGATGATTGCTAATAGAAATAAAAAACGTGGAGAGCTAAGGAACCCATTTTGTTTGTAATATTTTGTATTTCAACTATGTTTTTGTAACTCTTGTTTATCTATCATGATCCCTAATTTTTATATTTTGCTAATTCTAAAAAAAAAATTCTTGTTATTCGTTATTTGCTTCTTATTTCCATTGTATGTATATTTTCTCTAAGCTTTGACATCGACTTCTCAAATTCAATTTGTGAATTTGGATATATTCCAATCTCTCAAATAGACATATATACACATCTTATGGCTGGCTATGTAGTGACAGTTAATTCTCTTCTTTGTCTCCCCATTACAAATTTACGTGTAGATTTCTCATTATAGCCTTTCATAATCTTCACTTCTTTGTCTCCCCATTACAAATTCATGTGAAGATTTCTCATTATAGCCTTTCATGTAAAGCTAAGTTGAAAGGATTTGGTCTTTCACCAACTCTTGACCTTGGAGTGAAAAGTACTCCAAATATTGCAAAAAGCTCCCAAAACATTAAAACTGATCTCAAAATGGTGTAAGTCTTGAAATCATCTGAAAACTTTCATGTTTTCATTCAAAAAAACACAAATAGCTCTTTCAAAAAAAAGGTTTTTCAAGCACCTCTATATTGTGGAAGAGAAGAGTGAGTAACGAGAATGAGCATTGATTGGTTGATTAAACAGAGTCTTAGTCCTCATGATGTGTGTGGATGGAATTATTTATTGGTTCTTAAGAATTCTAACATTTCTACACAAGAAAAAGACCTACACTGTGCCACTACTTTTCTTTTGATGGGCAAACAAACATTAATGTTAAATTTATACTTGAGATTGCTTTTATGAGATTGTCGACGCTTTCAAACAGTTTCTAACATTATGAAAAGAGTCTCAGAAAAATATGAGCTGTATTGAAATTCCTGTTATGATTTTAGCATACCATGCTGCACATCAAAACATAACAACCTACGTTGTAGAAAGTTCAATTTCATGACATACAGGTACATTTCTGAAGCACAAAATGCACGAGACATTGTGTGTCTGAATAAGGTTTAAAATTCACATTCTAAATGCCTAGTGGACTCAAAATGGCCAAGTTTGTTCTCATGGTTCAGAATCGAGCTTTAAATTCTCCAACTACAATGTGACCTTCAAGGGGTCAAGCCTATGCCCTATCAAACTGAGAGGCTTGGACAGTATGCCCCTCCTTTTATAAGTGAATACCCTTTGAGGAAGCTCAGGCCTATTCCTCGTAGATTTGTGTGTGCGTGATTTAGATTTGTGTGGCAATGAGATGAGATTGAAAACCTGCTGAACCAATTCAATTCACAATTTAAGCAACGTTTCTTCAAAAAACAATGTTCCACTTGAACTAAGTTTGATTAGAAAAATGTGGTTATATTTTTTATTTTTCAGTGGGACAATTAAAATTGTCAGAAAAACAATTGAATCCATTTGAATTGACTTGTGACTATGCCTTCAATGGGGCCTTCTTCCTTTCAAAGAAAACATTTTATGTAGCCAAACACCAACAGAATATTATTGTAAACAATATGCTTCCAAGTAAAAATGCACATGAACAAGTAATCAATACTTGAACAAGTAAATACAAATAGTATCAGGAACATCGGTACATTCACTATCAGAGGAGGATAGTAGTTCCAAAACAAAACTTGTTCTAGTTTCAACATTGGAATAGTGCAGATCGTGTTGCTTGAAACAAAATAACTGCCATTCTTTCAGCAGTCTGCAGCAGGTTTATGAATACTCACAATTGCGCTGCAAATTACACCCAAGAGCTGAGATGTAAACTTTTTAAAGCAGGAAATTCATGCTTGTGTTCCCCATGGTAAGTTGTGATTGAATTATAACCTGCAGTTCTGGTGACTCGTTTCCGCATAGGACAGCCCGCAAATGGGCACTTATAGTAACTCCTGCAATGCAAAAATGGACCAACGTTGGTTAAAAATCTCACAGATTGAATTTTTTCAGCACTACCTTTACATTTGATTGATATATCATACCGAGGATGACGGCTTCCCCTAATCATCTTCTCCCCATATTTCCACCAGGAGTAACCATCTTTGTGCATTTTGCTTCCACGTGTCTCAAATGCCACTCGAAGTAGACTATCGGCATTTGAGGTTTCTTGCTCTCTGTATCCAACATCACAAAAAGGCATAACAAATTGCAAGATTTTTTAAAGAAAAAGTTTCAGTGATTTGCTTCACAATAACAGCATTGATAACAGTGATACACACTTGGGCAAATATATGCAAGCGTAGTCCTCATTGCCATCAAATCTGCTCTTGAGTTTCAAATGATCAATAAACTCGAGTGACGTACTTGTAGCCTGTGCCCTCAACAGGCAGCAAATAAGCATACTGTTCTTATATCTATCTAGTCTCCTGTTTCAAATTGTCACAATAGTGTTATTTGCTCATAGAACGAAATTGGTTCACATCTAGGTGTTCAAAGAAACTCAAATTAGTGGGACATTCAGTTCTGCTCTTAAGGTTTAATGCAGCTAAAAATTTTGAATGCAGTTTTTACGTCTGCCTATATGTCTTATGCAAGCAGCAAGAGGAAAGATATTTTCAAAGGCACTGGTATTTGCGAGTCACTAATCCTCCCTCCCTCCCTCTCTCTCTCTCCCCCCTCCCCACTAAAAAGAATTATGTGTGTTTTATAGCACTATGTGCAAAAATATATTGCCATTAAGGCAATAATGCCATTGATTTATCCAATTCGAAAATGGCAGATTCTCAACTACCATGCAACCTTACTCCAACCTCTAGTGTAGTCATTCATGATCAACAATTTGAACTTCAAAAAATGGGTTCTGAGAAAATTTAATATGCATGATTCTTGAGCCTTAAAACAATTGTCATTGAAGTTTTGTTTATGTGAAATGTACGAAATGCAAAACTGACAACCGTTTTCTAGTTTTAGAGTATTATGTGAAAAACTAGCCAATTTTAAATCAGTCGAACCACTGATATATCCAATCCAAAACTACCTGAAAATCTTACTCCAACCTCTAGTGTGATTGTTCATATGTGCTCATAAATAAACTTAGCTAATTTGTCCAATCCGAACTACAAAAGAAATGGGTTTTAAAAGAAATTAGTAGACACGATCCTCGAGCCTTGAGCTCTAATACCCTTAGAACCCAAGAATCTTTTGTGGATGTGAAATGTGTAAAATGCAAAAAATATACTAATCTCTAGTTTTACAACAAAGCCAAACAATTCAAGATCTAGCAATAGAACTTCAATCACTAGCTGTACTCTGCCAAACATAAATGCTAATCCCAATCCTTCCCTGAAGGAGAAAAAAAGTGCCGAAGATAATCCTCAAGGATCTGATTAAGGACCTCAGTCTGCCCATCAGTAGTAGAATGATAATCCGCATAAGCTCTGTCCAAAAGGTAGATGTAAACTTACTATCCCAATCAGAAAGGATAGTACGTGGAAAACCATGCAGCCAAAAAAACATCTCTGATATAAAAAGGCGTGCGCACTGCTTAGTTGTAATAGTAAAGTGTGCTTGTTTTGAGAACCGATCTACCAGCACCATACACGAGTCATTACCACGCCGAGTATGAGGATGTCTGTCCATTGGCGATGAGGAATGGGCCAAATCTGGAGCAAGCCAGCAGACTTAGCACGGGAATATTTATTATGGGCACAAATTTTGAGAACCAAAATTATTTGTATCGTGTTCCTTTTGATATTATTACTGATCATCAGTGTCTTCGTTATCTCTTTCTCAGCGTGATCTTAGTGATCATCAGTATCATTGGTTACAGATTTTACAGTCTTTCCATGTTGACATTTTGTATTGTCTAGGAAAGTCGAACACGGCAGTTGATGCTTTATCTCGTCTTTTTGCTTTGTTATATAGTCTTATGTTTGTTTTTATGATTTTCTTTGCAGGTTTAAGGATCTTCATTGAAGGACTAAGATCTACTATCTCTTCATCTCTCTCTAGTTGGATCTTCATCTTTTGGTGGATCTTCAACTCTCTCTCTCTCCTACTGTTGCAGTTGTTGATCCACATCTTGCTAATGTTTCTGATGCTCCTGATGCAGTTCCTAATTCACATGTTGTTGCTGTTGTACCTCCTGCTGACTTGCCTAATATCGATGGCTCTGATGCTCTTGCTACTCCAACTATTGATTCTCCATCACTTGTTGATGATGATACCTCAGTTGCCCGACGGCCGTTGCTGCTTACATATTGATCTAGCCTTAGCAACTACTACAATTGAGTTGTACTAAAAGCGGTTTTCCGCGGCTGTAGGGGATTCGGCTATTGGACTGACACCACTAGTTTCTAATTTTGGCCCTAATTTTTGAATTTCACCTTGCCTCCAATTCTTATTTGAAGGGAGGTAGGTTTTGTCCACCATAAATAGCCACTAAGGCTGGTCATTTAGCAACTTTGATCATTTTGATTCTTGGGCTTCTTGTAGGGGAGTTATACTATTTTGGAGGTCTTAGTTGGAGATCTGCCTAAGCTATCGGCGGCCATTGATATTCATACAATTTCTTAGTTGGAGAATGCTTTGTGATGCTTTTTGTTGTCTTTTATGCATCATTGATATCAAAATTTGTGAATTTGTTCATAACACCCAAAGAGCATATGACATGTGGCTCGTTCATCAGTCAACTCTCCTAATTTTTAGGAGGTCAGTCCAGCAGCCTCTAAATTAAGATCCAGAACCCCCACACCAAACAAGAGGTCAACAAGTTAACCCAAAACCTGCTATTTACATTTTCTTACAAAACACCATAGGCCAGTGTAAGTTATTTCAATATTTTGCCTATGTAAGTTATTTCAATATTTACAATTTACAAGTCCAAAGTGTTCACATTAAGGTAGGAATATAAGTACATCAGACATTGGGACTTATCACTAGTTACCGTGAGTATCTATTACAAATAGGAGAAGCCCATGAGTAAGCCATTTATGATGGCCTAAGACATTAATAAAGCTCTCTCTCTCTCTCTCTCTCTCTCTCTCTCTCTCTCTCTCTCTCTCTCTCTCTCTCTCTCTCTCTCTCTCTCTCTCTCTCTCTCTCTCTCTCTCTCTCTCTCTCTCTCTCGCGCACACACACACACACACACACCAACAATGTGAAAAAGCAAATACCTGCTAATAGGTTGATCTGCTTCACAATTCACTGCCAAAAATTGATTGCCTTCCTCTTTAGCAAAAGTAGATGGTGAGGGTAGCTTAGGATTACCATCAATGCAATCCTGGCCTTGTAATTGGGTTGATAGGTCCCTTTTAAAAGCAAAGACTACTTCACTTTTAAGAGTTTCTGCATCGGTTGCCCGTGAGTCAAGGAAAGTGTCATTATCTCTTGGCCCACTTGGAAACTTCTTAGCTAAGCATGTCCACTTACGAAGTACCTTAGGCTTGGGATGATTGTGCTCTCCTATGTAAGTTGTCTCATTAATCCTCTCATTGACAGATTGTTCTACATTTTTCTTCATCGAACAAGATGGAATAGAGCATTTGTAATAACTGCGAATTTTTCCAAATACCTTTATATGTTTCTGTCCATATTTCTTCCAATTATAACCATCAGCTGGTGGCCTTTCCATGGGAGTTTGAGAGCTAGACTGTTTTGGTCTCTGTTGATAATAGAAAACACCATGCAAGGCCACAATGAGAGTTGAAAGATAAAACAAAATAAGAAATTAGCAATTAAAGGCCTGATTGCTGACACTCACTTCTTGAATCAATAAAAGCATACACTTTCATTAGTCACATACACTAATCAATCGATATTAGCAACCTTAACATTTATTTTCCAATCTTAGATAATATATATCTACTCGTGAGAAGGGAGTATATCCAAATTCACACATTTAATCTGAAAAGTCAATGATGCCATTAGGTTAAGCTTTTAAAAAACATACATTCAATGAGAAAGTTAATAAATCTAAGCTAAAGCAATAATCTAGGTTTCAAAAATGTCCAAATTTTCTTAAGTGGACCCAATGGTGAATAAGAAGCAAACAACAATCACCATGGAAATATCAAAAATAAAGATTTTGAAATGAAACCCAAACTACTAGCAAAATCAAGAACATTTTTCAAGAATGATATTGACACTAATTATTGGTATTGAAGTAAGATTTATTTATTGTTTGTTCACATAGTTATTATTTGAACTTTAATGGGTCCTTGGGCCCTTAGATCAAGTAAGTGGATAAGATAAAGGACCATGTAACAATATACAAGGACAAACCCTCTAGAAGTACTTGAAATGTTGATGTCAACCCTAATCACATGCTAGCATGTGCGAAAGATTCCTTAAGAGGCTCCAAAGATCTTTACCTAGCATATTATGTACGCATTTTGAGATTCGGTTCTCTATCCCATTGAGTTCTTGAGAGGAGACTCTTTTGTGGTCCCGTTGAGTGGAGAACCTATGATCTACTTCATGAATAGCATATTGACTAATTCCACAGTGATACAAGTTGGAAGTTGTTATTTGATCATCAATTGTTCCACATTTGTGTTATGTGCTACTCTATGAGATGTATCTTCCAAAACTTGGTATTAGAGCACTTTCCAATGCAAGGATGTTGTTACATGATTATTGCATTCTTTTGTGCCCAATTAGGACAAACCTAATTGACCCTCTCTTGTTGACTAACCTCATTCCAATTGTAGATTCAGTTTTTTGGTCAACATTGTTTGACCAATAGTTGCATGGGCGAATCGAGAATCGCGGTTCCAACCGAGATTTGGTAACTGTAGTTCATGGATTTTGTTAGGGTTTTGAGAATCATTTTTTTTTCGGTGGGCAATATGGGTATCAGCTGGAAGCACTTGATGAGAGCAATGCATTTATCCAGGTTGCCAGTAGTTTCACAATATGGTCCGTTTCAGGTACAATATGGTGCATTTTAGGTATAGTATGGTCCATTTCAGGATAGATATATGGCTAAAACAATGTGCCAAAAACCAACTCAAAAGAAGATCTCAAAAAAAATTGGAACAACGATTCTCTGCCGAGAATTGAGATTCACAAATCATGATAGCCCGAGAATCGCAATTCGCTACAACCATGGTTTGACTATAGAGGTCCATGTCCTTAGAATTGGTCATTTGGCCCGTTAACCCAAAACTGTGCATTACTACGCAAGTTGATGTTCGTAATCAAGTCAACGACATAAACATTATCAACTTTGTTTCATAGTTTAACAATGCATGAAGATGCTATATCTTCAAATTGTTGAGCGAGGTCATTATTAATTTCAAATTATGATAGCTTGGGGTGGGATGCCTCTCCTAACTTTGATCGGATTCTAGAGAAGTTAATCCCATATGAATGAACTCCTAAGCTAAGCCCAAGATGAGAGAGCTCACATAGCGCGCAAGACATCTTGATCACCCAAACAAGGGCAAATAGGCAAAGGGACGAACAGAAACATAGATGTATTGATGTCTTGAGTACGAAAGGGTACGTAAGACTGAAAAGTACATTTCAAGTGTGTTTCATACTGTGGGAGCATAGTACGTCTATGATCTAAATAGAAGAAACTGAATGAATGTAGGCTGAGATATCACTAAAACTTGGTCCATAGAAAACATACTAGGTAAGTAACAATTAAAAAAATACTAATAAATTTAAAATTTGTTCTGGGCATTGGAATTGGAACAATAAGATATCTATCTTCACCTTCCAAACGTCTCTCGTATCATGAATGCGACACATCTAAAAACCCCATACGATATCAAGGAACAACGTCTGATTGGATGAGCTTAGAAAAGGTAAGCAGAGAGAGAGAGAGAGAGAGAGAGAGAGAGAGAGAGAGAGAGAGAGAGAGAGAGAGAGAGAGAGAGAGCATCGAAATGGAAGAAGAAAGAAAGCTCCTTAGGGAAGGAAGAGAAAAAGAGATGCCTTGGTAAGCAATGGAAATGAAAGATAAGGCAGAATGGAGCCATCAAAAGAAAACATCGCATAAACACACGATCATGAGAAATAACCTACAAGAGACATTATGCAATGTGCAACATGAAACAGCTATCAAAGGAGGTACATAGCCACCCAAAAGCCCACGCTATGACTTGCAAGAAAGATTGAACGACAATTGCAAGGAGGATCATGACTCGCTAGTTATCTTGAAAGGAAGTTTGCCAAAATCTAGTCATCACAAGTTATTGAATTACACTTGGTTAGAAAAGAGAGTCATCACAAGCTAAAAATCCAACTTCTAAATTATGGAACGAACACTTTGCCATCAATGTCATCAAGTTCTGACTTATGTAATCCATTGTCAAGTGGGAGTCATGGAAGATGGGTACTACTCTCACTCTTCTTAAAGGTAGATCCTTCTAAAATTCCCTTTGGTTCTTCAGAGGGTGTATGATCTTCTACAAAGAAACTTACAAACTACAAGTTTTCCAACGATGGGGAGGCGAGAAAGGGCTTGAATAGGATTGCTCAAAATTTGTGTGATTAACGGCTTATGAGCATTGAGACAATGATAAACCTTTCATGGTGAACAAGTTCCGTTTACAACGATCAATCTGGAAAACTCTCTAATCTCTTTTCATGTTTGTCATTGCATGCAAGCCAAGTCATATTCTTCCCCCTCAAGAAGTATGTGAATCCAGCTAGTTTTAATAAATCATTTTCATTAACACCTTCCTCTCAACCATTATACGCATATGCTGTCACTCTTGTTGCTATTGCTACTTCATCTCTTGTTTAAGTTGCTTTTATGTCTTGTCTAATGTTCTTTTGAAAATAGAGATGGTTGAGATTTGAAGAACTTATGTTGTAAGTGGAAGACACAAGCTCATTGTGCACTAAGTACTACAACCTTATAGTGTTAGATGGGCTGGACAAGAAGAGGCCAATGAGGAGATTGATTCTAAGTTATTCCAAGGTTTTGATAAATCACCCACCCTCTTATTGTAGATGATACAAAGCGCCATGCTTAGTTAGCGTATGCTATATGAAATGGCTGAATGGGACCATGACATATCAATTTAACACTTTAGAACTCTAATGGAAGAGTTTATTAGATATTTCAATAGTTGATTCAAGCCAAAAAGTTCACCAATAATCAAGTCTCTCATGTACAACCTAGTCTCATTTGAGTGTTATGGCTGCTGATAATCTCACATATTCCACAACACTCAAATTTCAATGAGGCATTTGAACTTAGATTCGTGAGTTCAAAGCACAAAAAGGCCTATAACATTATTCCTATTTTGAGGTATGATATTATTTCTAAAGTGATTAGTACTTTACTTGCTTGGGGGAGATTACCCTGAGTTTAGTAATGTAAGTGATTAATATTAATCAAGATGGCATGTAGTACACATTCCATAGCATAGCAAAAAATTGGAAACAAGGGGTAAATTCTGAAAACAAATGGTCATTAGAAACTCTAGTCAAAACTCTTTGAAGCTCAACTCTTTGGAACTATGCATGATGAGGCATTTTTACTTGATGTGTAGCAAGAAGGAAAGAGCTCAACGAAAGCATTCTCAGACCTAAGGGACGGTTATAGAACAAAAAATTGGTATCATCAGGGCAGGCGCATTACTTTGCAAGGTACTGTTTCAGATTTTCGTGACACAGCACCACGCCTTTTTGAAGATTTCAATTTCAATGATGATTGATCTGCATCTGCATCTGCTTCTGCTGCCAGGCAATCTGCAGACAATACCCTGGGGCGCAATCCATAAGAGCTCCTTCTGGTTTGTTTTCTTTCTTGCTTCACCTCTGCACTCTGTTTCACCGAAGGCCAATCAGTGGTTCCAGGATCAGGCCTTTTTTTGGCATTGTCCTTGTCCCCGTTGGAAGGAGATAGTTCCGGCTTTTTAGTGTTAGGTTCTACATTGCCATCTGAGGTCTTCTGTTGGATCCTGACAGATTTTCTTGGAGGAAATGCCACAGACGTAGTTGGCTGAATTCGTGTGTCATGAAGAGACCTTCCTTTGGGATTATCATCAACCAAAGGAGATGGCCTCGGCTTTCTAGGCTTAGGGCTTAGGTTACCATCCGAGCTGTTACCGATAATCTTAATAAACTTTCTTGAGTGTAATACCACAGAGGCAGTAGGCTGAGTTCCTGCTTCATGAAGAGGCCTTCCTCTGGAATCATCCTCATCCGAAGGCTTTGACCTCAGCTTTCTAGCATTAGAATCTAGATCACCTTCCAAGCTGTCACGAAGGATCCTGGTAGACTTTCTTGAAGCAAATGCCACAGAGGCAGACCCCTGAAGACACATGCCTTTTCCTGCTTCCTCGTCGGCTTTGGCTTTCCGTTTTCCCTTGTTCCACTTCATGATTTATCAAACTCCAACCCTATGCCAATAATTTCTTCGCCTTCCCAGCCTTACGCCACTAATTTCTTTGCATTTCACAGCCAAAACTACAATGAAATCAGAATGAAAACACCAATCTACAATGAAGAAAAATCACTAGAGCTGCAGATCAAAATGCGTGATGAAGATGCAGATAGGGAAGAGGCATCCGCCATAGCTCTCGCTCCTCAACCTCCGAGCAATCAAATGAACAAACAACGAAGCGAACAGTCGATGGAGTATATATAGGCAAGGCTGTCCTGATGCCGCTAGCGCCATTGAACCCGGAGCCGTTGGATATTCCGTGATGGCATTAGATCTCGCCACGTGTTGCTCCTGAGTAAAGGGCCCACATCGGATGGCTGGAAGGCGAGGAGTCAGACACGCGGCGAGCATCGAACTGGGGACCCAAACCTGCTCCGCCGCGGTCCAAAGCCACTGTACAATCTATTATCGGTAGTGATGGGAGGATAGGGTTCCAGGGGCCCTGAAACTTTTCTGTTATGAGACACGTGTCAGTCTTTAATTGATTAATATATTTTTTCAATAAATTTTATTCTCGCTTTAATAGCTGTTTATGTAACCCCCCATGCTGGAGTAATGATTTACTGGAACTGGCCACCCATATATACGTTACTATAAAGTATTGAATTTATTACCTCAAAGCCTATTATGCTCATTAGTGAAGGTATTATTGCTTCTAAATCGGTGCTCTAAATATCCTCAAAAACTTGCATTTTATAGAATTTTTTAATGTTTTTTTTTAAATACTTTTACTCATAAAAAGGTATATATTTGTGTATAAAAAATCGTTAATTATTTTATGATATGGTTTTAAAAAAACTTGTAGATTCCATTCCTGTACTTTGCTAGTTTTCTTGAGCACTACACAAAAATTGTACCTACCCTCTAGTAGGTGTGGCAAAAATTGATTGATTTTATGATTTGTTCAAAACATAATGACAATATCCAATCCGTTCACATTAGATGATTAGATATGAGGGAAAATTTGTACTAGGACTTGGCCCGAAACCTTAAAATTAGATATGAAAAAATTGCATAAATTTAAGTAGTTTAAGGAGCCTAAACGTCTAGTTTAACTAAAATTTTGAAAAGAAACCCAAACTAATAGCAAAAAAGAAAATATATTTTAGGAATAATATTGACATTAATTATTGGTATTGAAGTAGGCTTTAAAGACCCAACCTTAGCCTTCTAAGATAGACAATAAAGCTTAAGGCAATTCATCTGACCTGAGCTGATTTCTACCTTGATGTATATCATGCTATCAGTAATAAATTCTACCTATATTGTGCATGACAGTTCTTTGTTTAAATACTTGAATACCCCTTTGAATGGATTTATTTTAAAAGGCTCAATTTAAAGGCATTTATTTTCTTTTACTGCAATGACTTACTAATGTTATAGTAAAATTACTAGTAAAAATCACATTTTTACAGTCTGCATAAATTTGTTTGACAAGTTGAAAATTTTCAAAAAAAAATCTTCGACTTGCAAAAAATGTGAACTTCTGCCTTAAGACTTCATTAGGGCCCTTTTTTAACTCAAAAAGGACCTCTTCCTTGCCTAAACATATTTGCTAATTAGGATTAATTGTCTTGCATAACAATTCACCTTGGGTTTATCATGGGTCAACTCACACCTCAATAGGCTTCACTTAAGCCCAGTGTAATAAAACAAAAATAAATGATTTTAATGTAGCCTAAAATTTTCAATCCAATATGATGTTCACTTTTCAAAACCTTCAAAATTTGTTTTTATTAATTTATAATGAGAGAAAAGGGAGCCCAATATTTCTTTTGGCCCCCATTTTGAAAAAAAAATATTGGATGCGGGAGGGGACAGGTCAGTTGTTCGAGCTTTGAGCTTCGAGCTTTTGAGCTTCCAACGTCAAGCCCATGGGACTTTCACCAAGAGGCGCTATAAACGAAGTTCGAATATATCACTCTCAGTTTGCTATGAAATAGTCTTTCAAAGCTTCTAGAAATACACTCGAGACCTTCATGAATCTTTATGGCCAAGGAACTCATGTGTTTGAAAAGTGCAATCATTTTATTAATGTGTAATGTGACTATCACAATGTTCTTGCTTGCAATCTAGAATATGTTTCATTGTCATGGAAGGCATGTCTTTATATCATGATTATGAGGGAAGCTCCTCAAGATCCTGCTTATAAACACAATGGAAAACACACTATGGAAAAACCACCCAACCAAGTAGAAGCATCCAATCAAACTCTAGAAGCTTCACCCCCAAGCCAAGGAATAGGAAGCATGAAAGTAGAGTGAGAGCCTAGCAATGAACCAACCACAAATGTTGAGGAATAGGGCGAGTTTGGCCTCTTCTTATAGAGCCATGAACCACACATGTGCACATAGACTTGCAAGGTCCTAACTCTCCTATACATAGATTCCTCCCAAATAGAGTCTCTATGCTTGGATCCTCTATTCATAGAATTGCTATTGATAACTCTACACATGCACCAGTCCCAAACCTTGTCTTAACTCCATTTAGTGTGTTCTGGGCCTCACAAGGATATTAGTTATTTTTGGGTCACGTCCAGTATGATGTGGCATAACTAACAGCTAATTCACTGGAGTACCATGTATCCAAGACTAGGAGTATATTGAATCCTATGTACTGATCATGGACATGACATTCTTCCCTCCTTAAACTGCTTCTATCCTTAAAAGCTAAACTTAGGGAAATTCTTCTTTATGCTGTCAACTCTCTCCCACGAATTATTATCATCCGACCTTTCCACCGAATTAAGCACTCAGAGACAGAACGATTTCTCAATTCTTTATCTCTGGTTCTGAGCACTTTCTCAGGTTCCAAAGGTACACTAAGCGACAAGTCTTCCAAATGGGATAAATCCTCGTCTGATCCAACTGTATCACCTTCATGTAAACTTAGTTTCAAACGACTTACATGAAAAACGGGGTGTGCAGTCGATTTTCCTTGAAGATCGAGTTCATACGCCAACGAACCAATTCTACCTACAATCTTGAACGGTCCACAATAACAAGTAGACAATTTATAATGCTTCCATGTACGTAACATCTTAAAATCTTTTGGAATCCTAAGATATACCCAGTCATCAACTTTATAATGTCATTGGGAAGATTACCTCCCACTGGTTGAGTTTGCATATAATAATAGAAAACATTCTGCTACAAGTTACAGTCCTTTTATGCTTATGTACGATTTTCAACCTAGATCTCCAGTAAATGTTGAGACGAAGTTTGTTAAGATCCAGAAAGTTGCTGATTTCTTGCAGGATATGCAAGAGATGTTGCAAGTGAGAGCCTGACAATGAACCAACCACAAATGTTGAGGAATAGGGCGAGTTTGGCCTCTTCTTATAGAGCCATGAGCCACCTGTGCACATACACATGCAAGGTCCTAACTCTCCTATACATAGATTCCTCCCAAATAGAGTCTCTATGCTTGGATCCTCTATTCATAGAATTGCTATTGATAACTCTACACATGCACCAGTCCCAAACCTTGTCTTAACTCCATTTAGTGTGTTCTGGGCCTCACAAGGATATTAGTTACTTTCAGGTCACGTCCAATATGACGTGGCATAACTAACAGCTTGATTCACTGGAGTACCGTGTATCCAAGACTAGGAGTATACTGAATCCTATGTACTGATCATGGACATGACAATGATAGCTTGGGTGAGTTCATAAAACATAACTTTTGCTATGACAAAATGAATTATCTTTTTTCATATTGGCCTTCTTTAGCTATGATTGCCTCGAATGCTTCTAAAGAGTTTTTATACCTGATTGACAGCTTCACCCCAAGGTTGTAGAAGATGAAATCAAATACTCAAATTTTGGTGAGATTTATCATTATAGAATATTCAGTCAAAAGGTGCCAAGTTTTAGACGTACTGAAATTTAGACATACAATAACGAGTAGACAATTTATAATGCTTCCATGTACGTAACATCTTAAAATCTTTTGGAATTCTAAGATATACCTAGTCATCAACTTTATAATGTCATTGGGAAGATTACCTCCCACTGGTTGAGTTTGCATATAATAATAGAAAACATTCTGCTACAGGTTACAGTCCTTTTATGCTTATGTACGATTTTCAACCTAGATCTCCAGTAAATGTTGAGACGAAGTTTGTTAAGATCCAGAAAGTTGCTGATTTCTTGCATGATATGCAAGAGATGTTGCAAGTAGCAAGGTCCTAACTCTCCTATACATAGATTCCTCCCAAATAGAGTCTCTATGCTTGGATCCTCTATTCATAGAATTGCTATTGATAACTCTACACATGCACCAGTCCCAAACCTTGTCCTAACTCCATTTAGTGTGTTCTAGGCCTCACAAGGATATTAGTTACTTTCAGGTCACGTCCAATATGACGTGGCATAACTAACAGCTTGATTCACTGGAGTACCGTGTATCCAAGACTAGGAGTATATTGAATCCTATGTACTGATCATGGACATGACAATGATAGCTTGGGTGAGTTCATAAGACATAACTTTTGCTATGACAAAATGAATTATCTTTTTTCATATTGGCCTTCTTTGGCTATGATTGTCTCGAATGCTTCTAAAGAGTTTTTCTACCTGATTGACAGCTTCACCCCAAGGTTGTAGAAGATGAAATCAAATACTCAAATTTTAGTGAGATTTATCATTATAGAATATTCAGTCAAAAGGTGCCAAGTTTTAGACATACTGGAATGACCACCCCCCCCCCCTTCCTCTCTAACAAAATTTTGATATCTCTCTCTCTCTCTCTCTCTCTCTCTCTCTCTCTCTCTCTCTCTCTCTCTCTCTCTCTCTCTCTCTCTCTCTCTCTCTCTCTCTCTCTCTCTCTCTCTCTCTCTCTCTCTCTCTCTCTCTCTCTCTCTCTCTCTCTCTCTCTCTCTCTCTCTCTCTCTCTCTCTCTCTCTCTCTCTCTCTCTCTCTCTCTCTCTCTCTCTCTCTCTCTCTCTCTCTCTCTCTCTCTCTCTCTCTCTTCATTGTCCATTTGTCCATGTGCGGATCAACGTTTTGATATTTATGCACTAGAATTATTCTTTGTACAAATTTTAATTCCTTTGAGAATGTATGTTGTCCAATCAAACTGTTAGCCATCAAATTAAATTCAATGCTTGTCCTCAAGGAAGTTGTAACTAAGTAGTAGCCCCTTATGTTATGAAGCAATATGACACCAAATCCCACAAAGAATTCTGAAACCGCCACTTTCTACCTTCCTCGGTAAGAACTTAGGCTTTTGATGGTAGTCATCACTCTCCACAAATTATCTCTTGTCTTGATCTTGTGAAACAGTAGAAAGCCAAAGGTAATCACTCTATACCAAATAAAGTCGGGTATGTAGTCACCACAGATCCTACAAGGGAAGCAATCTAGCTCAAAATTCTGCTATTCAACATAGACTTTACTCAATGATCTCCTACAATTTTGTTCGATGACAATACCAATTGTATAAGTTTGTATTTGAATCCTAATAGCTAACTTTCATATTTTTTTCAGCATGTCTCCCAACACTATTGCATACATTCTAAATCATGGTTTTAATGCTATCAAACTATCACTCATGACTACCCAATATGTAATAATTTTGCAAACCAATTGAATGGGGGGGGGGGGGGGGGTTTGGGGGAGGTAATATCTAAAAGCTTGAGACTTGTTAAGAACATAGAGCACATAGAAGTACAA
The DNA here is from genome assembly GCA_029204225.1 of Diphasiastrum complanatum. Lineage (NCBI taxonomy): Eukaryota > Viridiplantae > Streptophyta > Lycopodiopsida > Lycopodiales > Lycopodiaceae > Diphasiastrum > Diphasiastrum complanatum. The sequence goes on from CM055099.1 coordinate 56,545,994, forward strand.
GTTTGGGAATGGGAGGTTTGAAAAAATCTAGGACTACATTAAGAAATATAGGATTACCCTCCAAGAAACATTTAAAACATGCAAATTGAATCCTTGTCTCTTCAAAAACATAATTACAAACAATTAAAACGCATGATTCAAAAGCTCACCAATCTATCATGGTGCCAAAAGTGTCCACCTCCACATCATCGAGTGCATCAACAACAGCTGAAAGTCTATTTTGTCATTTCTTGGACGTAGAAGACAAGAATGGAAGCCCACACTTACTGATCACATCCTCATCACTATCAATAGCATGAAAGTATGTTGATAAACAAGTAAGTCGATAAACAAAGCATGCATGAGAAATCGGTGTTGTGCACAACACAGCTCAAGGACTGAAGCTCCACGGGGACAAAGTAGTTCAAAAAAGAATGTCATAAAAGACACAGCCTTTTCTAGTGGCCCACGCATGGCGATTTGTCCTCTTTCATGCAAATTTTAGATGATGGCATGTAATGGAAATATGTCTGAATGCCAAAAGACACATCAACCATCTTGTCATAGTTATTTGCTTCTTTCACTCCCAGGGCACATTTTCCCCAAAATTTCTCAATACATATGTCATTTGACAATCAATCTACAAACAAGAAATTTTTTATTGCATATCAATGCTTTATAACAAAATGAAAAAAAACAATGTTGGAAGAGATTTTTCATTGATAAATCACAAACTTATCAGTTGGCCAACATGCTCAAGGCCTACATTATCCATGCATTGTATGATGGATCTCAGAACAATCTCTAAACCAATGCCCTTGCATAGTCACTCCATGTCTCCAATGACATTCATGGGACACACGACGAGCACCCATCCATGATCATCCATCGTCCCAAATGATACACCCAATGAGTAATGCAACAAATCGTCAGGCAAAACATTCCAAAATGGAACATTTGGATCTTGGGAATCCAATATCATACGTATAGGCATGTCCACCGTCACAAAATCCACTGACCATGAGACAATAACACCTCCTCATGCTTTGTTACCCTTTGTATTTTTTTTGAAAAAATCTCTTATCTTCAATAGGTTGTCGAAGGATGTGTTTCTAGTTTTTAGTGCATGGCCAACAACACAAACATCACAAGCAAAGGCATCAACCTCATAAGAGAGGTCAGGAACAAGATGCATTGGGTATTGCAATTTTGATGTTGATATAAACACTGCCTCAACATTACACTTCTTTGTTCTCACATGTGGGACACGAGGGTTGAGAATCTAGAGAACAAAAAGACAAAAGAGATTTAATTTCTTGCATAGAGAAAATCACAATCCAATCTTTTATTCTACATCCTTGGGCTTGATGTGGTTTGATTTCATGGGTCTCCCTAATGATGGCACATTTGAAGTAATAGGACCCCTAATTATTAAGGTTTTGAGCATGTTGTGTTGCTCAATAGCATAGTTACTATCATTTTCAGAATCCGATTTTTTTGCAGGCAGCTCTCCCTTTTTGTTTTGATGTTATAAGTCCTTCTCCTCCCCTATGAAACTCCCAGGCTGCATCTCCAACCATCATGGACAATTCTTGCACTCCCATTATATGAATAATGCCCTACCACTGTGCAATTGCAATAAAGTTTCCGATTACACCCATGCATCAATGTCCATGGTTGTCCAAGCTCTTAGAACAAGAGGCATCGATTTCACTAATCTGTTGTTCAATAATGCAAATTATGTAATTAGTGAACATCGTGCAATATAAACAAAATCATACTTGACATCATACAAACGCTCAATTTTTGACATAATCAAATATATAAAGCCATACTTGAAAGCTACATGTCGAGAAGCGCAACATATGTCAACTTGTCGTGTACTCCCCAGGCTATGTGAGAACACTCCCTATGGCATATTTAGAAGCATCTATATGGACATGGAATTCTACAGGCTCGATAGGGGGTCATAGGATTGGTGTGGTTACTATGGCCTTCTTGAGTTTGTGAGAAGCCTCAGTGGCTTCAGTTGTCCATTCGAGTTGGGTGGTCATTTGGTATATCAAACGTGCCAGCTAGGCAAAGTTTAGGACAAACCTCTGATAATAATTGCAATGCCACATAAAGACATATAGTTCGTGCACAGTTCCAAGTTTAGGTAGACCAAGTATTATACGGATTTTGTCGGCATCGGTGGCGATACCATGCCTCAAAACGACGTGGCCTAACATTATGTCGTGCGTGACCAGAAATTTGCATTTGGCTGAGTTCAGAGATATGCCGAATGATCAACATTGAATGAACACTTTTTTAAAGCAAGATAGATGCTCGGCTCGAGAGGAGTGAATACACAAGTTGTCCATAAAGATTTCGAGAAATTTCAATAGAGAATCCTTGAAAGCATAGCCGATCACTCGTTGGAAGGTGCTGGGAGCGTTGCACAATCCTTATGCTATGTTGTGCTGAAAATCGTCCCGCCTCATATTTCACTTATAAGCATACAAATATATGTGCTCATTGTACTCCCGCTTCAGTTTTTGCAGCGAGCACCCCACGATTTACAATGATGCTCTTAAAACTCTATCCCCAAATTTTTAAATGAGCACATAGAGAAGTTATTAGATCTCATGCTTAACTAACTAATGTCGAAAGTGAACCATAGCAGTTAAACATCGGTCACGACCAAAAACTCAAAAAACGGCAACCAAAAGTGAACGGCTCGCATTCTCCTTCTACGTAGCTTCTCTCTAATGTCAAAGGCTTCAATTTGAATTGGTTTGGCAAACTCACATAAGGATCTATTCTTTCTTTCAGCCACCCCATTTTGTGAAGGGGAATAGGCACAAGAGAATTCTCTTTTGATCCCTTCTTGCTCACAAAAGTCATGGAATTTGTTGGAGATATACTCTCCACCTCCATCCCACCTCAAAGCTTTGACTTTGTAAGAAAATTATTTCTCAACAAAAGCTTTGAAAATAAGAAAATAACCATACACCATAGCTTTAGAAGAAAGAAGATATAATCATGTGTATCTCAAGTGTGAAATCAACAAATAAAAGTCACAAAGCAAGTGGCTCCCCCTTGCTTTTAGATGATGAAAAATGTACATCCAAGTGTATCAACTCCAATGGATGTGTAGTCTTGATGGAAGACCTTGGATATGGCTTCTTATGTGATTTTGCTATTGCACAAGCCTCACATGGCTTGATCTGTTTGGAGGGTGATCTTGGTAAGCCAATAGCTTTTGCATCTTTGACAATAAAAAACATGGATTTGAAATTGGGATGTCCCAATCTCCTATGCCATAACTCCTCCTTGGAAATATCAGTCATATAAGCAACATCGCAAGAATTTGCACTTTCATGTGGATTTAACTTGAAAATGCCTCCATATCTAGATCCATGTGCAAAGATCTCATCACCTTTCTTAATAGTACAAGTATTGATGCTGAATTTCACATCAAGGCCATTATCAAGCAATTGACCACCACTTATAAGATTCTCTGTGAGTTTAGGAACAAAAAGAACATTGAAAAGCAAGCTTTAAGGGAATACTCCCAATTCCTTCAATAGTACATTCATGATCATTTGCTTTGTATATTGATTTCTTAACTCCTTCATAAGGTACAATAGAATGAAAATAATTCTTGGAGCAACACATGTGTGATGAAGCACCACTATCAATATACCATGATCCATCCTTCTTGAAGGGTGTAGAGGAGAAACTTGATACCATAAGGGATCCTTCTCCTTCAATTAGTGGCATAATGACCTTTCTTGCCACAAAAGAAACACCTGTTTTTTCATGATCTGATGCATGATCAGTACCTCGAGCTCCAAAAGTGTATATATAGAGGCTTATTTGGCCATAATCAATGTGAGACACCAATCTTGGTTTCGGAAGCAATTTTGAGTTATTCTCTCCATTTGTCTACATTTGTTTTGATTGTTTTGAGGTGCTATCAATGTGTACTTGATTTTCAGGTTGGAGTCCATACTCAGACAGGGTTTCACATGTGGGAAACCAAAAAGTACACCTACCTTCAATTAATAATTGTTCTTGTTAGGATTTTGTGTCTAGAATTGATCTAGATTGATCTTAATCTCAAGTAGATTGATAGATCAAGTAATATCTCTTGAGGATCAGATTAGGATCCACTCTTGGTCTTTTTTTTTTACTTTTTGCACATGGTATCAGAGCCTAGTACAAGAGGTTTTGTTGAAATTGATAGGGTTAATCCAAATCAAAGCCAAAATTAGCAGTTTTTTGGAAACTAGTCAAATTTTGTGTAGCAAGTTGGATTTGATAGCTATCCTCAAAATTTTTGGTCCAGATTTTGTTGTGGGCTGTAGGAACCCTTTTCACACGTGTGAGGCGGTACATCTCCGGTTTTGACTAAGAAATTTCAAAAATTTGTAGAATTTGACTCACATACACAATTTGAGTGATTTTTGGTGCAAAATCAAGCATTTTCTATAATGAATCTAATTCCTTGATTAGTTCTTGGATTAGATTAGTCAAAAAAATAAAATTGAAGCTTGAATAGGTGCACTAATTGATCTTCTCTGATATTTTTAGTGTATGTTGAGGTTGAAGAGAGAGTTGCTCTCCTCAGGTAGAGAGAGAAAAACCATCATGAGCTCTCGGGTAGAGAGAGAAAGCTAGAAATTCAATGACACTCAAAATCCACACAATCACTAAATCAATTAGATCCAAAATGAGGAGTACAATGATACTAGTAGATCCACGAGCTACCACTATGCTTAACTATGATTGACCACACTTTGTCACCTCTTAATCCTATTGGACCATTGATTCATGCACCTGTTAATTCTATTGGACCATTTTCAAGCAAACCTCAAATTCTATTGGACCACTCATGGTTCCACCTCTAAATCCTATTGGACCTCTTAAACCCTCTTAAAAAAAAAGCATTACACTTGTCTACACTCTAATTGGCACAAGTTTGGCCTCCTACTCTATTTTGGCTCAATAGTGGCATTACAAGTGGAAATGAATAATTTGCCATCTATGCCAGATTTGACCCTATCAACATCCTACACCTAAATGCTTGACTATGAGATTCTATGAGACCCCTATATCAAACATTTTTTATTTACTTTAAAATTCTCCACACGTGGGAACATCCTCCACACATGTGAGATTCACTTACAAACTTCTATCATAAAAAATACCAAGCTAGATTTTTGCCAATTTCTCACACTCCTCCTCAAAAAATAGCTTGGAAAGGTACTAGATCACTTGAGAAGTTTGTAAATCTTTTTGAGTGGATCCTTTGGTATGCATAAGAAGTGAAGATCAGCCAAGGGATCCATCATAGCAGCACCCTCACCATATCCATGATAAGATCTCTTTGGTAGAGATCTCTTGCCAATGCCTTTGAAGAATGCTCCACCAATATGCCACTATGATCATGGGCTTCCTCCATGCTTGATAATGATATTTGCTTTGAAAGTTCCACTTGCATGATGGATGCACCATAAATAGAGAAATATGAGGCTTCCAAGCCTCATAAGGATCATGGAGATCAAGATCATAAGATGTGAAACAATGATGATTATCAAGATTATGCTTTCTAGCTTGACTAGTCCACATACAATGAACTATTTCCATGATGGATCTAATCTTGGTATCAAAGACTATCTTGATCTTTTTTAGGCTAGTTACTCTCTCAAGGATGTAAGTGTCCAACTTTAAATGCTTCACTTAATCTCAAGAGGAGTTTACAATTTGCCTCAAAACATGTGAAAACATGATTTTCAAAAAAGTGAGTACCAAGCTCAATCTTGTTCTTACTAGAACCAAGAGCATACTTTTGACAATACAATATCTTTCTTTCAAAAAGTATTGGAAACACATCTAAGTCAATAATGAAAAGAAACATGTCCATACCATAAGCATCATACAAAACTAGTATAGCTTTTCTTGAACTTTGAGATCCAAAAAATTCAATGAAGTAAGATATCATCTCAAGGAAAGGAAGATGAGCATATATGAATGTGTTGTAGTAGATACAACATGAAAGATGCCCCTCTTTGCCATGTAAGGTGAGCCAATAAGACTCGGCCATGCATCTTGAAGATCTTCTTGAAATCATATGAAGAAGAAACTCCTCCTCACACATTGGCCCCATCATAACTTGAATACCTTCAAAAAAGATAACTTGTGATGCTTCTTGAGAAGCCTTGATCTCGGCCACTTCCAAGATTGAATCTTCATGCAATGTGACATCTCTATTCACAATCACTTTTGAAATAGAGAGTGTAAAGACACTAAAGGCCTCCTTGATGGATGAGTATCCAATCATGATCCAGGAGCTTGGATCATCCTTCCTTCTTGTTTCCAAGGGAATATGTGCAAAGCAAGGACTACCAAGTTCACTAAGGTGATCAACCTTAGGCTTCATCTTGAATAAAACTTCATATGGTGCTATTCCTTCAAGAGCTCCAATACTCCTCAAAGCTTTGATCTTCAATAAGAATTTCTTCTCAACATATGCTTTGAATAATAAGGAATAATCATACACCATAATACTTGAAGAGAGAAGATATGTGCATCTTGTGTGATCATCCTCCTTTGAAATATTGGACAAATAAGAAACATCAAGAGAGTTTGCACTCTCACTTGGGTCCAATTTGTAGATGCCTTCAAATCTTGATCCATATGCAAGGATCTCACCATCCTTCTTGATCACACAATTGTCAATATTGAAATTGACATCAAAGCCACTATCAAGAAGTTGGCCAACACTTAAGATGTTCTTTGTAAGCTTTGGGACAAAAAGAACATTGTTGAGAAAGAGATCTTTGGAAGATGCAAGCTTCAAGAGAATAATCCCTACTCCTTCAATATTGCACTCATGCTTACTTGCAATGCATATGGTCTTCTCGACTCCATCATAAAGCATAATAGATGAAAAAAAGTGCTTGGAGCCACACATATGTGAAGATGCTCCACTATCAATATACCATGAGTCATCCTTGTTGAAGGTGGAAGAGGAGAAGCTTGATGCCATAAGAGAGCCTTCTCCATCACTTGCAATATTGTCTTCTTTCTCATTGGTGATGTTGGCTTGATTGAGTTGATTCTTCTTCTTGAAGCAATTGGTGGCCTAATGGCCTTTCTTGCCACAATAAAAGCACCTGATCTTCTTCTTCTTGAGCTTGGATGATGAAGCATTAGAGGAATCATCTTCCTCCTCTCCATCTTGGTCTTTAGATTTGTCATTAGAGAAGTGATGGTGTTGCTGCTTACTCCTCTCTTTGTGCTTGGCAAATAGAACTTTGTCATCATCATGATTGAGTGATAGCTTGTCCATCCTCAAGAGTTTGTACTCTTGTCTTGATTCTTCAGAAATAAGCACACTTTGAAGGGCCTCCAAACTTGGTAGCTCCTCCTTAATGGCATAGGATTGGACAAGGTTGTCATATTCATCTCTCAAGCCATTGAGAATGACTTGGACTAGCTCACTTTGATTGATTGAGTCACCAATACATGCAAGCTCCCTATGAATAACCTTGACTCTCAAAACATAATTAGATGCACTCTTATCACTCTTTTGACTACTTTGGAAGATTTGATTTCTAAGAGTGAGGAGCCTAGAGGTGTTCTTAGCCTCATAGATGGACTTGAGACAATCCCAAGCTTCCTTGGATGTAGAACAATCACCAATCTCCCTCAATATCTCATTAGAGACATTCATCTTAATGTAGTGGAGAGACATCCTAGCTCTCTTCTTGTATTTTTGTACTTCTTGAAGGAATTGAGGCTCCTCCTCAATCCCAAGTACAATGTCCATCACATCTTGGAGTATCAAGATGGACTCCATCCTCAACTTCCATATTGTATAATTGGAAGTAGACAATCTCTCACTTGATTGCAACAAGTATGAACTCATTCAAGTCATGTAAAGTGGAGATAAATAAAAGTGATGAACAAAAAATGTTGCTTTGCTCTCACTAAAGGATCCAATAATGGTGTGCTACCAGCTCCTATGCAAGATCTTGCAACAAACTGTGAGATGATTCTCACTAGCTATCTCAATCTCTCCAAAACTAGATCTACTTCACATCAAATGATGGAGTATGGGAAAATTTAGGATGAAACACTCTTAGCACGTGTGAAATATACTAAGAAACCAAATTTGACTCAAATACAATGATATTGCATGAAACAAAATGGCTAAGATCTCAAAACAGTGCCTAGATCACATATAGATGAGATTGGTAAGCATTCAACTGTGATTTTGGATCAAACAAGCAATCTCTTGACCAAACCAAATGTGTCCACCCAGGACTAGTGCCCTACCTAACCCTCTTCAAAAATTTATAACTTTTGATTGGCTCAACCAAATGAAATGAAACTGATTGCATCAAAAACTTGACAAAAATAGCTTCAAAACAAGCTATCTAGCAATATTTTTGGATCAAACATGAAAGAGAACTCCCAAACTGAAATTGTATGTTCCTCACACGTGTCTGAGCACCTGATTCTGTACAGTACTAGGTCAGACCCAATCAATGCCCTATTGATCTCTTTTGATCCAAAATTGGACAAGATAGCTAGGAAAATGGATCTTGACAATTTCTAGCTCAAGATTGATGAATAGTTTTCACTCAAATGGATCAAAATGCATGGTAACCTTAGGTAGGCTTTGATACCATGTTGATTTCACACGTGTGGATTGTCCACAACATGTACCTGTGATCTCCTAAGGTGTGTAGATGCATCAAGATCAAGACTAGATTGAGATTCAAGGTCAATCTTAGATCCTATGGCAAAACCACACTACTACATGCATTCAATCACTTCCAGCTCTCACTCACACATGTGGGAAGTATTCAAAAAATATTCTAAGTAAAAACAAGTTGCTCTCCTTGGGTAGAGAGAGAAAAATCTTCATGAGCTCTCGGGTAGAGAGAGAAAGCTAGAAATTCAATGACACTCAAATCCACACAATCACCAAATCAATTAGATCCAAAATGAGGAGTACAATGATACTAGTAGATCCATGAGCTATCACTATGCTTAAATATGATTGGACCACACGTTTTCACCTCTTAATCATATTGGACCATTGATCCATGCACCTCTTAATTCTATTGGATCATTTTCAAGCAAACCTCAAATTCTATTGGACCACTCATGGTTCCACCTCTAAATCCTATTGGACCTCTTAAACTTCATCAAAAAAAAGCATTACACTTGTCTACACTCTAATTGGCACAAGTTTGGCCTCCTACTCTATTTTGGCTCAATAGTGGCATTACAAGTGGAAATGGATAATTTGCCATCTATGCCAAATTTGACCCTATCAACATCCTACACCTAAATGCTTGACTATGAAATTGTATGAGACCCCTATATCAAACATTTTTTATTTACTTTACAATTCTCCACACGTGGGAACATCCTCCACACATGTGAGATTCACTTACAAACTTCTATCATAAAAAATACCAAGCTAGATTTTTGCCAATTTCTCACAGTTCAAACCTTTGCTATTCAAGATTCACTTCCTAGTATTGAAAATCTTCAAAGTGTGCTTGTTAGTGAGGAGAGTAGAATGCTTCATATCAAAAGTAGGATGAGTTCCTTCCTTATCTTTGAGTGATGGTGATACAAAAGCTAACTTTTCTTTGAAAGGCAAGAAGAAGAAGTTTCCATCCAAGAAGACTCAAGACATGGAGATGGAGAACAAAGATGGAGCATCAAGTTCCAAAGGCAAGAGCAAGAAGGACAAGAAGAAGCTAAAGTGTTTCTTTTGTGGAAAAAAGGGACATTTTGCATCCGCGTGCTACAAGAAGAAGAATGCCCAAGAGAATGACAATCAAGGAAATCTTCTGCTCGAGGAGGAGGAAGAAGGCAATCTATCTTTGATGGTATCCTCACCACAAACATCTAATCAAGACACTTGGTGGATTGATAGTGGGGCAAGCTCTCACATGACTCACCAAAAAGACTACTTTTCTAATCTACTTTCTTACAATAGTTCTAAGAGATTTATTTTCACTGCAAGTGATCAAGAATGTGAGATTGTAGGTGTTGGATCCATTCCTTTATGTCTAGGATCATCTAAAAAAGTAGATCTATACAATGTTCTTTATGTACCTTCAATTACAAAGAACTTGTTGAGTGTAGTACAACTTATGGATAGTGGATTAGATGTACATTTCAAGCATGGAGCATGTTCTATCTTGAAAGAAGAAAAATGTATTGCTAGTGGTTTCAAGCAAGGAAGGTTATTCAAATTGGATGCTAATGTGATGGTTGGAAGTGTGAACATGGCAAGGGAGGAGCTCACTCAAGTGGAATTATGGCACAAAAGGTTAGGCCATCCTAACTACAAAGCTATGGAGACCATGGTGACAAAAGAGCTAGCAAGAGGGCTTCCCAAAACCATATCCAAGTGTGGCAAGCTTTGTGAAGCTTGTGGACTCTCCAAATTTCATAAGCTTCTTTTCAAGAGATCTTTGATAAGATCTAACTCTCCTCTTGACCTTATACACTCGAATGTTCATTCATTTTCACACGAATCAAATGGTGGAGCTCTTATGTATGTCACTTTTATTGATGATAAATCAAGATACTCTTGGGTTTATCTCTTGTCTAAGAAAAGTGAAGTTTTTGAGTCCTTTGTAAAGTTCAAAACTCTTGTGGAAAAGCAACTTACTACTAGCTTGAAAGTATTAAGAAGTGATAATGGAGGGGAGTACATCTCCAATAGGATGAAAGAGTTTTGTGAAACTAATGGCATAAAGAGAGAGTTTACTTGTACATATACTCCACAACAAAATGGAGCAGCTGAGAGAAAAAATAGGACACTATGTGAGTGTGCTAAAGCTACGAGATTAATGCATCTCTTTCTATTTCATTTTGGGGAGAAGCTATTTTATGTGCAAACTTTCTTTGTAATAGAATGACTAATAGTGCCATTAAAGGACTTACGCTTTATGAAGTATTGTTTGGCAAAAAAGCCAAATTTTAGTGATTTGAAAGTTTTTGGATGTACTTGTTATGTACATATTCCTTTAGAAACAAGGAAAAAATAAGATGCCACTTCTTTCAAAGGCATCTTTGTTGGTTATAGTGAAAGTAAAAAAGCTTATAGGATATATGATTCTATTATAAAAAAGGTTGTTGCTAGTAGAGATGTACTTTTTGATGAATCTCTCCAAGCCAAAGGAAAGGTGACTTCCAACAACACTCAACTTGTCAAAGATCATGCTATGGTCGAGGAGGAGCTTCATGAAGATGAAGACCAAGTGGAATCTACTCCAAGTTTAAGGGTGCCAAGAAGATCAACAAGGACAAGGATTGAGCCATCAAGGCTCACTTATAGTGACAAAGGGGAGCAAAGGGAAGATTCTCAACTACTCAACTCTTATGCTTTTTTGACTACTATGCTTGAAGAACCAACTAGTTTTGAGGAAGCAAATAAATCTCAATATTGGAAGAAAGCTATGCAAGTAGAGTTTGATGCATTAATGGAAAATCAAACTTGGAAACTTGTTGATTTACCTAAGGAAAGAAGCCTCTTACTTGTAAATGGATATATAGAGTGAAATATAATCAAGATGGTTCCATTCATAAGTACACAGCTAGACTTGTAGCAAAAGGTTTTTTGCAAGTCAAAGGCATAGATTATGTTGAAACCTTTGCACCTGTTGCAAAGCTTGTGACCATTAGATTAATCATATGTCTTGCAACTTCTTTCAAATGGGAGCTCTTCCAACTTGATGTGACAAATGCTTTGTTGAATGGATTCTTGGAAGAGGAAATCTACATGTGCCAACCCGAGGGCTTCATCAAAGATGGAGAAGAAGACAAGGTGTGTCTCTTGAAGAAGAGTCTTTATGGACACAAGCAAGCACCAAGAGCATGGTACTCTAGGTTGCATTCCTATCTTATTTCCATTGGATTTGTTGTAAGTTCTTATGAACCATCATTGTACTACAAATTTAATGATGGAAAGATCATTATCTTAGTTTTATATGTTGATGACATTATACTCACAGGAAATGATCTAGATGCCATCAAGAATGTAAAAGTTTCCTTGTCTAGTGAGTTTAAGATGGTAGATCTTAAAGTTATACTTGGAATAGAAGTCACTAGAAGTAATGATTTTACCTTCATATGTCAATCTAAGTATGCTAGATCAATCTTAGCAAGATTTGACATGATTGATTGCAAAGGAGTTGAAACTCCTATGGAACTAAGTGTAAAAGTTTCTAAGGAAAGTGATGAAGCATCCTTTGAGGACATCACTACCTATAGAATGCTTATTGGTTCCTTGATATACTTAACTATCACTAGACCAGATCTTAGTTTTTGTGTTGGCAAGTTGAGTCAATACATGCAAAGTCCATTAATATGTCATTGGAAAGGAGCAAAAAGGGCGTTAAGGTACATCTCGGCTACAAAAGGCTTTGGCATAGTTTATGAAAGGACTAATATTTGTTTGAGAGCATATTCGGACTCAAGTTTTGCAGGTGACAAGATGGATAGAAGATCCGTAAGTGCATTTACTACATTCTTATGTGGAGAAGTTATATCTTGGCTTTCCAAAAAGCAAGATACCACCTCTCTTTCATCAACAGAATCTGAAGCCACGACAACAACAACAAAGGAAGTTCTTTGGCTTAAAAGGCTTTTGGAGGAGCTACATGTGATCAAGGATGAAGACATTCCATGCATATATTGTAATAATCAAGCAGCTCAACAACTTGCAAACAATCCAGTCTTTCATGCTCGAACAAATCACATCGAGATTGCACATCATTTCGTGAGGGAGAAAGTGCAAGCAAAGGAGGTCAAGATTATTCATGTTTCATCATCAGATTGCATTGCTGATATACTCACCAAGGCATTGCCTAAAGATCCATTTATAAAATTAAGATTGGCTCTTGGAGTTATAGATAGATCTATGCTAGATTTACCAAGCTAGATTTTTGAGGAGGAGTGTGAAAAATGCAAAAATAAGCTTGGTAGAGGCCAAAAATATTGTATATAGGATAGACACACATGTGTGGAGCCTGTTCCCACGTGTGAAACTAGTGTACTTTTCATGTACCATAATCATATATGTTGTACATATGTTTTAATTCAAGTTCTAGTGGCTAAAATGGCCAAAAACTAGTTTTCTAGGGATATGACACATGGCACCAATCTAATGATTGCATGAGCCAAATATTTTGAATAGGTGTCACATCCCATGTGTAGAGGACAGCTCACACATTTGGAAATAGCTGAAGTAGGCGAGTTTTTGCTTCTAGAAGATTTCCATGAAGATCTCCATATAGTAGGAAAATAGACCAAAAATGTCCAAAATGGAAAGTTTTGATCCAAGTGTCAAATTGCATGATGGTGACAAGGCATCCTCACATGTGTGAGATCTGATGCATGATCAGTACCTCGAGCTCCAGAAGTGTATATATAGAGGCTTATTTGGCCATAATCAATGTGAGACACCAATCTTGGTTTTGGAAGCAATTTTGAGTTATTTTCTCCATTTGTCTACATTTGTTTTGATTGTTTTGAGGTGCTATCAATGTGTACTTGATTTTCAGGTTGGAGTCCATACTCAGACAGGGTTTCACACGTGGGAAACCAGAAAGTACACCTACCTTCAATTAATGATTGTTCTTGTTAGGATTTTGTGCCTAGAATTGATCTAGATTGATCTTAATCTCAAGTAGATTGATAGATCATGTAATCTGACAACCAATCTAAGTGAGACCTTCCTAATGCATCAAAAAATCTGCTAAATCCAGTAAGTATAGTGTGAAATTGGAATTCCTCAAGTTCATTGACCTAAATTGAGTTTTGACCTACAAAAGATCCAATCTACATATGCAAAAAACTCGATTTTTGAGCACCAATGGATAGATGAACCCAAGAGAACTCATGTATAAGCATGAAGTGAGATGTGTGTGTGTGTGTGTGTGTGTGTGTGTGTGTGTGTGTGTGTGTGTGTGTGTGTGTGTGTGTGTGTGTGTGTGTGTGTGTGTGTGTGTGTGTGTGTGTGAGAGAGAGAGAGAGAGAGAGAGAGAGAGAGAGAGAGAATGTATCTCTTTCCACGAATGTACAACTATATATAGCAAGTCCATTACTCATTAATGAGTTTGGTTTCTCTTCATAACAAAAACCCTAGTATTAATGTGGACTAGGTTCAATGTCTCCAACATTCAAATTTGAATCTACCAAATTCGTGTACTAATCTTTCCCACACTTTCTTAAAGTGCTTATTCAAATGCTTTTAACTAATATAACTTTGAAAAGTCAAACTCTAAGTGTAATATGAAAATTGGTCTCAATTGCCAAATATACAAATATGACCAAAATAGCAAGCTAGTTGAAATTTCTCACAGTTTCCATTACCAATTTTCTCTCTCTACACTTGCATCCTATCTCGTGGCTCGAGAGTGATGATACTGGAGATTGATCAATAGCTTTTCATTGGTTGGGTGGCTTTGTCCCACAATGTTCTCTTTGTGTTTGTCTTGTAAGCATGATCCTTTTGAGTGTTCTTGCAAGTTTGATCTTTGGAGATCATCTCAGTGGTATCAAAGCAAGGCTTGCGGCTGGATCTAAAAGGTGGAGTCGATTGTTCTTCTTTCCATCTTCTTTGTACAGAATCACATCCTCTTGGTTGTTATCATTCCTGTTGGTGTTTGCATACTACTGATTTGAGTAGTTTTTCACATAATTGCTAGTAGATATAAATTGTAGACATTCATGTTGGTTTATGATCTGAATCGAGTAGAAACATCAAAATAATAGCGAGAAAAGTGCATTTTTGGCAATTTTTGGCTAGAATTTAATATTAGATATTGATAAAAAGGTAGATTAGTGTAAAATTGTTTTAAGAAGGTCAAATTCGTGTAGAAAAGAAAATTATGTGCTTGAATGTCATAGAAAACCATTAGAACATGTGAAAAATCATCATTTTTTAACCCAAAAAAACATGGTTTTTCAGTGTTTTTTTGTGGAATTGGCAATATGTTTGCATTCTAGAATTGTAACACTATTGCTTGGCATTCTAGGACTGTAACACTCTTGCTTGGCATATTAGGATAGTATAGAAGCCTCTTGTCAATTATATCAGTGATGTGCTGCAAAAGTCAATAGAAACTTGAAGAACTTTAAAATTAGTTCTTTTTATTGTTTTTGACCAATTTGCAACCCATGGCTGTGATAGAGAGACTTGGCCATTTTTGGGCTTTATGAAGTGTTGCTAACCTCTATTATGAGCCATGCATGGAGTTATTGTGGTTTTGAATGCTTTCATCATGCTTTTTGGGTGTATTTGTTTTTTGGATGGTGACTGATCACACATGTGGAATGTATAGACCTTGATGACATGACAATATTATTGCTAATGCAAAAATGACCTAGGCCTAGATTTACAACATGACTAATCGCAGAACTTCACAGATACTCATCACCCTATGCAACAATACACATCACATCATTGGCTCTGCTCATTACTAGTCTATCATCAATACAACCATTCGGCTATCCTTCTCTGGATCATCCAATATGGATCTTGACAGATCTCTAGTTCTGCACTCTCTCTACACTGCTCAATCATGTGTGACCTCTCCTTAGTCTCTGAACTCTCCTCCGAGGCTGCAGAGGAGCAGACACCACCTACAAAAGAGAAGGAGCAGGAGTACACCAAAAGAAAGAAGCTTGTCAAGCGAAGGAGAAGCCTACGCACCAAGGCTCCAAACTGATTCGGCTCAGACACAGAGAGCAACAAGTCTCAGACGTCGACAATGCTTCCACATGCAAAGAAAACCAAGATATTGGCCGCAGATCAAGGGCAGAAGGCTCAAGCGTCCTCAAGTAGCACAAAGGATACTCGGAGCTCGTCCAGATCTCATTCACAAGCCATTGGTTTTTACATCCAGAGTGTCATAGCAAATGACACAGTAGCAGTTGACAACCGAGCCATGGATCCAATGGTTGAGGAGAAGCACCAAGCAGGAGAAGAGCAAATGAAGATAGCAATGGAAGGAGAGCACACAATAGCAACATCAGCCGAGGAGAAGGTACTAGAGGTAAGTCCAACAGTGTAGACAACCAAGCCACCCATGCCATTATTATCAATGTTGATCAACTTGATTACTTCGACACTAATGATGTGTTAGAAAGTTTTGATGAAGTTGTTTCTACAAGGCCTGTACATATCAAGGAAGAGTTAACTCCCTCGAGTGGACCCCTCACCTAGACCATCACCATTTCTATTTTCCTTTCTATAGCACTCATTCCTTCTGATACAATCACCTCAACTCCTACTACCAACACCTTACCATCTGATACGCTATACTGCTTCCCACCTTCTCACTACGCACCTTCTCAATTTTCTTTTTTCAGAGATGTTAGTAACCTGTCAAGAACCGCAAAACAAGCCCTTGAAACCCATGCCGAGATGTCCTTCCATTTAAATTGGCTGGTGAGCCAAAACGGGGAACTGACCAACCAGCTAGCCGAAAGAGCTAAAGATTTGGAGGCTTGCCAAGCAGAGCTTAAAGACAAGAGAATACGAACTGCAGAAGATGAGTTAAGGAACTTAGAGCTACAAGAAATAATCCAACAACAGATCTAAGATCTCCTATAGATACAAGATCAGCTCAAGCAACAAGATGCACATGCATCCATCAAGCAGCACTGGTTGACAGCTCAACCAAGTGAAATCTGAAGATATTGTTGTAGTGCCACCACCTGGGGAGGCCATCCGAATGCAGAGGTATGTGCACTTGATTCAGAAGTATGAATCCCACAAGGCCAATACCAAGATTCGACGAGACCACTACGAACGAAAGCTGCTTGAATCCCACAGTTAAATCTAGAAGATACAACAAGACTTATGAAAGGTCCTAGAACAAGTGAACAAGCTCTGGAGCACCACATGTAAAGAACAAGCAGAGTTAGCTCATCTAGAGAAGAAAGAAGACAAATATGGACACAAAAAGGTGGATCACTTGAGACTATGACGTAATTGCTCCCACCCTGGACTCCATTCACCTTTCATGTGCTCATCCTTATCCAGATATTCATAACCCACTTGTGACCAGTAGTATTATTTTGCATTCCATTCGCTTGATGGACTAACAAATCAATGTTTTATGTATAGTCTTAAGATAGAATAAGTTTCATTAATGTTTTGAATAGAGATGGTATGGCAATAGGTTTGAATTCTCACTATAGGACTAACCGAAGGACAACAACTGATAGTAAAACCAAGTTTCAAAACAGAAGACCTAGCCTAATGATCAAAGAATCCAGTTGAAGGAGTCAGATTGATGTTGTAGAGGGACCTACAACAAGGTTGGAAGAGGAAAATCTTAGTAGATTCTCTAGCAATATCAGGATTAACCGAAGAAATATTCATGAGGCCGGTTGATATAAGTTTCTTGATATTCTTAAAGTAACTAGACTTATAACTTAATGACCCAACCATGGCATCTTGTTGTGTAAGACCATGAGTTGAGGATAAATTAGCTAACTACTTGGGAGTTAGTCGGATGTGACATAATAGTGAAAAGTTGAGAAAATTGCATTCAGTTGTGCGCAATTGTAGAAAGCGATAGCCAAGAAACTGAATGGCAGGAAAAAGTCAAAAAGAGAGAAGATAGAAAGGAGAAATGGAGGAGGAAAAGGAAGGACCTTGAAGGAGAGTTCAGAGACTAAAGAGAGGTTGTGGATGATTGAGCAGTGTAGATAGAGTGTAGAGCTAGAGAGCGGTCAAGATCCATATCAGACGATCCAGAGAAGGATAGCCGAATGATTGTATTGATGATCAGACTAGTAGTGAGCAGAGTCGATGATCTGATGTGTATTGTTGAATAGGGTTGTAAGAACTATTATCATTGGAATAAGAACCTTTGTCATAACTTGTTATTGGGTATGTGCACCATCTATTGTTCATAATTGTGTGATGAGTGTTTGTGAAGTTCTGAGATTAGTCATGAAGAATTACATGTGAGAATTGGAGTTTGTTTGTTGTATGAATTTAAGATTGTAGTATTGAAACTATAGATTTGATGTTTGTGACTGAAGAGTTCATTGATGAATGTTAAGTGAGTAAAACTTATCTGAGTCACTTGTGATGACAGGCCGAAGTTACAATGTTGAATGCTTAGAATACGTTTGTGAATTATGATTGCCATATTTCATGTTTTATGGAAATGTTGTTGAATTGAGGAGCATTAGAATTAGCCATTCCTTCAGTTGTTTGAGTTAGAGTGAATGGTAGTCTGATTAGGAAGTGCAGATTCTATGCAGAGGCTCATGAGTGAGTGGAGCGTTCGGCATAACCAGATGATTGGTTAGCCGACTGTGTAGAGACGAAGCTCTATACCCGACAATTGGCTGGATATAAAGAGGAGGTTTGCTTTCAACAGATTATGAGTACTACCATAGTCAGACAACACATTCACATCTTTCCCTAACAATTTACCCCTAACAAAAAACAAATTGTGAGGACTGAAAGATAATGTACTGAACTGACACTCACAGGTTGCATTAATAACATCAATTTGCATTTACCTATAGGCAGATCGACCATTACAAGGTTCAATGATGACTTGTTCTACTGTGGATATTTTTTGGCCAAATGTCATGCCTTATCGCAATTAAAGCATATTTCTTTCTTAAAAGCCGCACTTCGATCAGATGTCTTAGGTCTCTTTTTAACCTTCTTTTCGGTCTTGGGCTTTTGGTAGGCCATGGCCTCAAGCTCATCAAAAAACTTTTTTGATTTTTTTCGTGGCCAGAAATTTGCTAAGTTCTCCGTTTTTGAGAAGCCACCCACTTCTGTGTCCTCTTTTACATTCAAACTAAGACTACCTTACTTTCATTAGCCTTTCACATACCAAATAATTTATTTTTTTCAGATGGATATTATTTTTTTTCAAAACTAGCCTTCGGGATACATTTTCATTTCACCATGGATTTAGTCTGTTTGACCTCAGAACCTCAAAAAAGGTGTTTATAAGTCAATTTGTTTTTATTAGTTTACAAATAGAAATGTATCCCGGAGGCTAGTTTTTTTGGTCGTTTCACTTCATCAGAAGGCAAAAACTTGCGTTTCAAACCCTAAACCCTAAACTTGAAACGCAATTTTTGGCCTTTTGATGAAGTGAAATGGCCAAAAATCGCGATTTCGGGCCCAAAAAAAACAAAAAACTGGTCTCTGAAATAGATTTTTGTTTGTAAACTAATAAAAACAAATTGACTTATAAACACCTTTTTGGAGGTTCTGAGGTCAAACATACTAAATCCATGGCAAAATGAAAATGTATCCCGAAAGCCAGTTTTTCGTTTTTTGGCCCGAAATTGCAATTTTTGGCCGTTTCACTTCATCAGAAGGCCAAAAATTGCCAAAATTGCGCCTAAACGTGATTTTGAAAAAAAAAAAAATTGGTCCGAAACGCAATTTTTGGCCTTCTGATGAAGTGAAACGGCCAAAAATTGTGATTTCGGGCCAAAAAATATATATATTTTTCAAAATCACAGTAAGGCGCAATTTTGGGCCGTTTGTTCAAACGGCCCAAAATCGCGCCTTACCGTGATTTTGAAAAAAAAAAAAATTGGGTCCGAAACGCAATTTTTGGCCTTCTAATGAAGTGAAACGGCCAAAAATCGCAATTTTGGGCCAAGAAAACAAAAAACTGGCCTCTAGAATACATTTCTGTTTGTAAACTAATAAAAACAAATTGACTTATAATTACCTTTTTTGAGGTTCTGAGGTCAAACAGACTAAATCCATGGTGAAATGAAAATGTATCCCGAAGGCCAATTTTGAAAAAAATGATATCCATCTGAAAAAAGATAAACTATTTGGTATGTGAAAAGCTAATGAAAGTGAGGTAGTCTTAGTTTGAATGTGAAGGGGGACACAAAAGTGGGTTGATTAAAATTCATAAGCAATTTTCAAATTTGAAATGTACTTGGGCATTAAATGAGGCCTGCAAGTCTATGTCCCACCTAGAGCCCTAGTTGTTGTCCTATTGTTGCCTACTAGGTACTGTGTGTAGCTATTGTTGGTTACTAGGTACTTTCAAGTGTATCCATGTAGGGTTAATGCTAGAGGTGTACTTTGTGGGCCCACACTTGATTTAATCTACACCATTGAATCTGCCATGTCACATGGACCATTCCTGCTCAATTGTCACACTTTTATTGGTACACGTGTCGTTATTAACACTAATCCAGATTAGTAAAGAAGCCCTTTTTGAGTTCAAAAAAGGCCCTAATGTTTGATACAATGGAGTTCGTACTTGCGTCGTAATTTTGATGATAATGATTATATATATATATATATACAAAGTTACAGTGATCATGATTAACTATGTTTTAGACACAATGTTTTAGGCTAACTAGTGTTTTAGGAATATGGAGTTTACAAGATAACACTAAATAGTTTAGTGTAAACTGTTCAGTCTACATATGTGAAACTGGGCAATTGTTGTATAGAAGCATGTTTGAATAGTGACATAGTCTGCTTTGGATTTGGCAAAGAGTGAGCTCCATTTTGAGTGGTAACATTTGACATTCAATAATTTGACAATGTCGAAAGTGTTGACAAGGTCGATAGTTCGATGTCGATGGTGAGTCGTGAGACTTGAACTCAAATATTCGTTGTAAAAGCATAGCTACTCCAATGTAGCAAGTTGTAGACATATCTATGCTCGAATATTTGGCTATCACATCTGATTATAGTAGGCTTACTCTGCATAATTCCAATGTCTTCTAGCATCCTCCTTAGCCAAACTACTTGTGTAGCTAAACATAGTGCTTTGTATTTTGCTTCCATAGTAGAAAGAGCAACTGTGTCTTGTTTCTTACTAGACCAAGAGAATACACCATTACCAACATGCCAAGGCGTATCTCATGCCATCAATACAGCCTGCCCAATCTGAATCAACAAAGCCCAAAACTGGTAAAACCTGATGTCTCTCATATAACAATCCATGGGTTAATGTCCCTTTCACATAACAAATAATTCTCTTAGGTGCTTTCCAATGAATCTCCCTAGGAGTAGCCATGAACTGACTCACAACACTAACAACATAACTTATATCAGGATGAGTAGGTGTGAGATAAATCATTGAACCAACTAATTGACGAAATAAAGTAGCATCAACTAGTGACTCCAATTTAGGTAGACCAACCTCTACAGGTGTAGATGTCAACTTATTGTCGCACATTTTGAAACAATGCTATTACGTCTTTGCTAGATTTTCACTCCCAAAAAGTAGTGCATCAAACCAAGATCAGTCATGTTAGAACTTGTGGATAGATTCTTCTTGATTGCACTAATCAAATTATCATCATTATCTATGATTATGAGTTCGTGTATGCACAGCACAATCAGCGTGTTGGGTAGAGTCACAGACAAAGTAGTAAAGATTGAAATCTGAAGAAGTGCATGCCAAGCCTCTAGATAGGAGATACTCATCAAAGTGGTTGTACCAAGCACGTGGTGCTTGCTTCAATCCATACAAGGCCTTCTTTAATTTGCATACTTTGTCTTCCATGCCAATGTACCACAAAACCACTAGGTTGCTCCATGTACAATTTTCCTTCAAGCTTACCATTCAAAAAAGTGGATTTTATGTCCATTTGTTGTACATTCCATCCAAATAACGCCACTAATGCAATTACCATGTGAAGCGTGTTCCATTTAGCCTCAGGAGCGAAGGTCTCTTCGTAGTCAATGCCCTTACTTTTCACATAGTCCTTCACTATAGGAAAAATACTAAGAATTCTTCCTCAGAGAACACGATGAAAGTTTGCATAAATCAAACTTATATCAATGTCTTCAATTGTGTTATAAGGTAACCTATGTGACTTAGATAAAGCACATTGCTCACAAACATGATTCAAGCTTTTAAGAGATTTAGGAAGACCAATAACAAATTCCCTTTTGCCATCACCTCCAATGACTTGTAGTTGAGATGTTCAAACCTCTTGTGCCATACCTCTTGCATTGACATTTGCTCTTTTGCCATGCATCCAACATGGTTAGCAACAACACAAGCATCAAGTTTGAACAATTTACCTTGCCTCTTCTCTTTTGCAATCAATTCATTCTCCTTCTTGATCAAACAAGCATAAAAGCATTTGACTCACACTAAGAAAATTCTTAGTGATAGATGGAATGAACAAAACATCCTTCAAATTGATATTTCTATTAGTAGAGAGGGAAATAGGAATTGTGCCAATCCCTTTGATTGCACACTCACCATTATTGGCCGTGTAGATAACCTTCTTGTCACCTTCAAAAGCCATCAATAATGAATAATACTCCTCATGAAATTTCATATGTGATGTAGCTCCACTATCAATCCACCAAGGATCAATGTCTCCATGGCTAGCCAACAAGCATGATGATATAACAAAAGCATCATTTGACAATTGTTAATCAACACCATCTTCAACAATATTTAGTTTGGTTTGTTTTTCACCTTTATCTCTCTTCTTCTTGAAGCAATAATTTTCAAAATGCCCTTTGATTCTACAATAGAAGCATTTCAACTTTGACCTAGCTTTCTCCTTACCAACAAAAGTGGAAGACTCACCTTGATCTTGATCCTTTGACCATTTGCCTTTGCCCTTGCCCTTGAACTTGCCTTTGATGAACATAGCCTCCTCTCCATCAACTTGAGATTGTCGCGAAACTGTCGTGAACTGATTCTTTTCGCAAATCCTATTATGTTCGCGTTCATTTGATTTTCTTTTGCGGAAGCTCTTCAGGATCCTAGGCAAACGACTACAGATCATAGAAAACATGAAGGATTCAAGCAATCAAAACGATGAGGACATGGAGACAGAGAAGAGAGCAATTGTATTATCAGTTTTAGAGTTTAGAGTGAGTTGGTCAGTGTCTCGTTCATTGGTAACCTGACGCTCAGCTCGTTCGCTGTGTTCTGCTCGTTGGCAGACTTTCATGCACAACTATTCTCTCTATCTTCTTCCGTGTGTTTCGTGTTGATATAGAATGTATATTTATCTTCACATTGTGGAGTTTACAAGAGGGTTAAAACAGAGAATTACAAGACAAGTCTACTCTAATCAACTAGTTAGTTATTTTCTGTTATTGCTAACTCCTTTAGCTGAGCATGGAGCTCAATACGCCACGCTCGTCGAGCTGTCAGGTGGCAGCTCGAATTGTTTTGTTCGTGTCACGTCGCTTCATTTCGTGCTTTAGGGTTTCTGAGGTTTGTTGTTTTCTCGATCATTCGGCATGTATTGCCATCGAATAAAACTCAAATTTCAAGATCTGCCATCTTGGAGATTGATAGCAGGTCTCTTCTTAGTGAAGGTACATAGAGTGCTACTGGCAGCTCTGCTTGACCTGACAGTGTTCGTAGCTGTAGAGTCCCGATGCCCTTGACATCGTGTCGGCTTCCATCGTCTAGAATCACTGCTATGTTGTTTTCGAGTTATTTGAAGTCAATCAAGATTCTTTTGTTGTGGGTGATGTGTGAGGTTGCTCCTGAATCAATGACTACATCGTAGTCTTGTTCAGCGTAGCTTGTTGAAGCTTCATCGAATATTGTGGAAGCTTCATCACCTTTGTTTGCATCCTTGGACGACTTTGCAACATTCGCTTTGTCAACTTTGTTCTTTCTTTTCGGGTTGAATCTGTAATCATATGCAGAGTGCCCCTTCTTCTTACAGTGCATGCAAGGTATCGTTAGATTGAACCAGCACTTATTGGCTATGTGTCTTGGTTTGTGACAGTGATCACAGGAAGAAGATTGTTGCCCATGATGGTAGATGTCTCCCCATTGATGCCAATGTCCAAAACTGGCCCCCTGCTATAATGCCATCATGTACTCCCAAATGAGCACACCATGAAGTCCTCACCATCAATGTCCCCTCTAGTAGATCGCTAGCAAAACATTCGCCACTGTTTGCCCTCTGATCACACCTCGTGCGATCTCCATCAGCTCTCCAACCTAGAGCTGGTTCTCAAAGTTTCACGCTTTTCCCATTTGTGTTTGTAGTATTTTGATTCCATTATGAATCCCACCTATAAGTCCTGTCCAATGACTCAAGTCCAATATGAGATAGCTGCCCCCTGATGATCATCCCATGTTCTCCTGTAGTGCTATCCCTATCAGGTATTCCAATGCCATCCCTGATCACAAAGATCTGAGCATATACCCTGCAGTGCCCACCTATATTCCCACAAGCTAGCTCCAAGCTGCTCCTATGAATGATTAGAAACCACTCCTCGAGAATACACTGAGATGTGAACTCCAAAGCCACCATCAAGTCCCTCACATGGCTGTGCATGCCAATATCCCTCCGTGTGAACCTGTGAGATCTTCCATGGCCCAAACCAAATGATCTGCACTCTTTCATCACTAGAATTTGCATCCTCGATGCTAACCTTGATATGGCAAATTGACCTGACTTATCCAGAATAGGCAGTTGAATTGTATCCCCCGATGACAAACCTGATGCACTGCTTCACAGCTAAAATGGCTTGATAAAAAATTACGTACCGACTGCAAAACTGCAAAATCATCACACTCACCACTCTCCAAGAGTCTCCAAAGTGTGATTACTGACCTGATCTTCATCCTCTGCATGTCCCACACACATTTCGTCCAATGCAAGTCCGCTATCTTGCCTAATGGCTTCCAACTGGCACCACTTCGCACTTCCATCACCTGTGACCGCCAAAATGTGTGTACCTCTGTTGGAGGGTTTGCAGATCCCAAGACAACCCTAACCCTAGTTAATAAGTGAGAGGGATTTGGCACTTGCGTGTATAAGTCCAACCCGATGATCACATAGTTATTTGATTAGTTACAAGTCAATAAAAGGACTTTAGGCCTTTTTGCGAGCCTTTTAATGTCGTAGGGCTTAAATGTCAAGTTAGTGAATAAAGTTGGGTTTCCCTCCAATTTGGATGGTCCCACTCTTTTTTAAATTTGAAGAATTAGGGAGGTAGAAATGGACCAATAGGATTCAGAGGCCAGGGTCCTCCTCTCTATTTTAAAAAGAGACCAACTTGAGTTGCTCCTCATGTTCATTTCCTCATTTCAATAAAGCAAATTGGTTCTCTTCATAAATGGATTGATGAATGTTCTTGCTCTCTATTACTTTTCCTCCATCTCTCATGCTTTCTTTGGTTTTTATTACTGGATCTGATTATTATTGAGATTGTATGTTATTATACTTTTTATGAGAAAGAAATGGAGAGAGAAAGAGTGAGCTATCTTTGTTGTGGATGCGTAGTGTTAATGGATCATAGTGTTAATGTTTAGGGTTAATGGATGTTAGAGTTAGATGTGGATCTTCCATTCATGCTGAAATCTGAACTATACTATCGCTCTCATGAAAATGAATCTATGCGTGACAACTAACTTCATCTCTTTGATGCTAGATTGATTAGATCTTAGATTCAGGTTAGGCAAAAAAAGAAAAAACCACTACAATTTTGGCGCCATTGCTGGGGAGCTACGCCAATTTTTCAGTTTGCAACATGTTTGTTGGATGGTTAGCTTGCATTAGGCATCTTGTCGTTGCATGAATAATGTTAGATCTGCATTTAGGGCTAGTTTGGGAGTGATTTTGCTTGATTTGAGTGGATTTGCTTGTTTGAAATCTAATTTGATTGTAGAACAGGAAAATCTGTTCAATCACCAATCTTGAAATCCATTTGATGATCTGAGATATTAGGAAAAACAACAAAAATCGATCAAATCCGCCAATTTTGGTCAAAAAAGAGACAAAAATCGTCATCAAAGCTGATAACTTTTTGCCCTCTTTTAGAAAACCTTTGTCGAGTTGTAGATACCTTCAGTTTTGATCACAGAACCTTCAGTTTGAAGGTCAAAGATTAATTCCCAGCAGATTTTCAGAAACATCAGAAAAACCATCAAAAAACACCAAAAAAATCACCAAAATCCTAAATATACAAAAAAAAGAACCTTCGTCCGATTCACTGTGCATAGGTGTGATTCAGATCTATCTACTGCCAGGTCGGCAAAGAATAATACTAAAAATAGAAGGGTTTTCAGAAGATCAAGTGTCATATTGCCATATTTCTGTCAAAAAAGTCACTTTTTTGCAAAAATACTAGTATTACCTCTTGATCCTTCGCCAAAACCTTCGTCGAGTTTTCAGACTCATTCTATTTATGGTAAAATACTATTTTTGAGTTCGGCAAAAATTCTTCTTGTCCAAATCATAAAAAATCTTGATTTTTACCCTTGGCAAACTACAGACTATATTTTCTTGTGTCAGAAATCTTCACCAGATTTTCCTAGTTTTATCAATGTTAGATCTTGCATCTGAGAGGTCGGCGAAAGTTATTTTCTTAGAAATTGTCAGAAAAGTTGATTAGAGTGTTTTTTTTTTCCTAGAATAACACTGTTGAACTATCGTCGAGCCAATCTTCACAAAGGGAACCTTCGCCAATACTATTTTTGGAATCTGATTTTCCAGATCAAGTCTCTGTCAAAATCTAAGTCAAATCTGATATATTCTGATTTGGATTCTGAGAAATTTATCATTTTTGAGAATGATTGATTGATTGAATTTCAAAATCTTTTTTACGATATAGAAATCAGATTCTTGAAAAGTGGAATAGATCTAGCAGATTTGATCTGAGATATTTTTGATTAAAAAATCTAGATCCAATCTCATTGTTTGCTTGATCTGAAACTATAAAGATCGCTGCCCCTGGAGCTGCTCTTGGAGGTGCTCCTCAAGAAGTCAATCCTATTATTGTTAGAAGAGCACCCCGTTTAAATCTACCCAAATACAATGGATTAACATATCCAGTTAGATTTCTTTAGATCTATGTTGAATCCTGTGAAGTCTATGACGAAATTTTCCCTCAAGATAAACTTAAGCTGTTTCCTATGGCCTTAACAGGCGCAACACAAGATTGGTACTATAATCAAGATGAAACTAAGCGTACAGATTGGGAGGTTGTTAAAAGAGCCCTTATCACGCGGTTCGAACCGCGTAAGTTTATGGAAGACCCTTTCCTACTTTGAAGTAAAATTAAAATGGAAAAGCGGAAAATGGTTTGAGATTACATTGAACAGGTGAAACGCCTCAGATCTGAGTGCAAACTTGAGCTGATTAACGAAAATGCCACGATTATATGGTTTTTGTCAGGTTTACCTAAACGGATCAGACGTGAGTTGAAACGTCATAATGAGTATGCACTCTTGCAAAATGCTATGGACGATGCAATTCGGGAGGAGGATGAAGATTCAGATGATGAGCTGAATATCAGTATGTTGCCTTATACAGCAGGGCAGACTACTACGACATCCACGAATGTCAATGCTACCGTAGAAATGATGCTCAATGAGTTCGCAAAACTCGGGAAGAACCAACAGAAATAGATGGAAAAATTGCAATCGCAATTTGATGAGAAAATCAAAGCATTGGAAGATTTCCAAGGAAAAGTGAACAAGGAATCTGAGAAGTTTGCGAAGACTTTTCCTACTAGGGAAATGTCTGGGGTTCTATTTGTACAGGAAATCACACAGTAAATGAGTGTCCTCAATTAAAAAAACGAATGGAAATCAGTGTATGCCATTTGTGTAATTTTCCTGACCATGAGACTGCTTTTTGCAACTTCAATCCTCAGATGATTTAGCAACGGTATGCCCAAATGGGATATCGAGAACCACAGTATGGAGGAGATTAAACAGCTAGACCTCGACAATCTACTCTTGGATACCCGGAATGGTTAGCCTTATCTGCCCCACCAAAGCACTCTGCTCCTCTTGCCATCGATCTGATTGGGAACATAAACTGTATGCAGCATTGTGGGCATTCAGAACTGCTTACAAAAATAGTACAAATCAAATGCCCTTTCAACTAGTTTATGGTCAAGATGTTGTCATGCCTATTGAATTTTTAATCCCATCTTTACGCATAGAGGCAACAAAACGGTTAAATGATGATAAGTCTTCACAACTACGTCATGAAGCATTGCACAAATTATGTGAAACACGATTGATGGCATTTCATGCGTTAGCAGCAGAGAAAGCCCATCGCAAGGCATGGCACGATCGTCGATTGCACAAAAAGAATCTGAAAGCAGGAGATCTTGCACTGATGTACAAAACCAAGCTGATCAAGGGTATATTGAAGTTTATTGGTGAAGGCCCGTATAAAGTAAAGGAAATTTTGAACTATGACGCAATAATTCTTGAACACTTGGACGGAAAACAATTTGTTAATCCTGTGAATGGTAGCCGATTACGCAAGTTTTGGCAGCCTGCTCCACCAGATCAGCAAGCATGATCCAAATGATTTTTCACTTTTATTTGTTTTCAATTTTTTGTTTTCAATATTTAATTGTTCAGTTTCTGTTTGAAAAAAATAGTAAAAAAGAAATGAGAAAAGACTGATGAGCAAATGTCAGAAAAGCCATCAGCATGAAAAAAGGAAGGACAATATTTTTGATAAAAAAATGACTTATAAAATTATTGTTATGGACATATGTGACCTATACAATATCAGAAACCTTCGCTGAGCTTTCAGACTAGACATCCACTTCAAATATATCTATATTGAGCTGGGCGAAGGTTCTTTTCCGGAAAAAATCCATTTTTTGAGTTAGGCAATGTTTGGAACCTTCTCCGACCACCTTACTCTCCTTATGAACCTTCGCTGACATGCTAGATGGTCTTAAAATGTCAAAATTAGGTTGGTCGTAGCTTCAGATCTTGAAAAACTGCATTTATGACAGTACTTGGGCGAAGGACCCTCTTGGGCGAAGGTTCATCCTTTGCCAACCCTGGAAAACGTTTGCTGGATAGGTTCAGAGCCTCAAAAACCTTCGCCGAGATTTTTATAGCCTATTTTCACAGTATTGTACATGCTTGCAAATTTTTGTTCAGAACTGATCAGCCAAACTATTATTCAATGTAATGGACCCTCCAAATTCACCTATAAGTTGTTTGATTCATTCATCACTTGTGCTAGCGAAGCTCTTGCCAATTTTTCCAGCGACCAAAGCTTTCCAAACTTTCTAAACTATTTTCTGTTAGCATCTTACTTTTCATTTCTGATCATCATGTCTTCCAAAGATACATTCCAGTCTCTTTGTTATACTATCCATCGTGATGTCCCATCTGCAACGGATATCATGATACTTCCTAGCACAAGCATGGTAACTCAGTGGATGACCATTGTGGAGCCTCTGCTTACTACAATGGGTATTCATGAGAGAGCCTTCTACAGGAGAGTTAATATGGATCTTATCACTCTTGCCTTCAGTACGTGGAATAGAAATCCAAGTTTTACATCACCTTCCAGGGAGCCACACACAAGGTGCGCGTAACTGAGGCCGCCCTTGCTGCCATAGGCATAGCGTCTGGTACCCAAGCCTCACCCAACCATAGGTAGGTCAAACAGGCTATTAAGCCTTACATTGACCCTACAAATGATTTGTATTGGACCAATGACGACTACCTCCTCGATGCCATTACTGAGCCTACCATACACTGCTGCCCAGCTCCTGAATAATTTTCTGATGGTTGGCAACCTCACGAAAGACCGTATTACTTCTCAGATCTTACATAGGATAGTTGAGTCATATGTCAAGATAGCCAATGCCCCTCTCAAACCATATAACTGGTTCAAGACTATTTCTGGTGAGCTCAAACGAGTTATTAAGAGCAATACCAAGCAACAGTTCGCTATTGGCTCCTTGTTATCTCTTCTAGCGGCCTCACACCTTGAGAACAAAATCCACGGATTTCGTCTGGATTCTACGCTTTCGCTTTATGAAGAAGCACCGGCCGAGTCATCTCACCAGGCCTCCAATTCACATAGTCGATGTCGTCCACATAGCGAGATCATCATTCCTGACTCGCCTTTTGCGTCACGACATCGTACTAGGCGTACATCGTCAGCTGCGCTTCCACCCCCTGCTGCTATTTGCATTGAACTTCCTATTCCCCCCGCCTCTAATGCTTCCCTAGCCTCTGCTTTCACTAAAGGACAGTTTGTGACCATTGGGGCTACCATTCCCATCACAGCTGCCCAGGCCACCTCACCCCCACACAAAGAAGCTATTTTCCCAAACACTCAATATTTCATGAATATGTTCGTTGATTTTGACCTCCTTGGGGCCTCTGAAGATTTTGAAATGTTCCAAAGCCCTGCGCCCTTTGAACTCCAATCGCCTGGAAGAGGATTCAAACACTTCCATGATACTACTGTTGATGTTGAAGATTCATGCCAGTTACCCCAGCAACCTCAAGTTGAAGCCGCACCAGCCACACTTCGGGCTGAGCAAGCTGTGAAATCACCAAAGCAATTCGACACCACAGTGCCTGAGGGCTATGAAGAGGAGGACCTTTTTGAAGAAGAAAAAATTCCGGCACCTCTTCCAAGCCAACCAAGGACAGTACCATTAGGTCCTTCTGCTGCTACCACCTCCATGACAATAGATTCTGGTGATGCTCTCATTCCGGTTTAAGAATCTCTTGCAACAGATGGCTGCTGTCGGAACAGTGGCATAGATGATCAAGACACAATTATGACATTGCTTTCAAGCTTGCCCTCTACATATGAGAATTGGGTGATGATCATCACAACACACTCAAATTTAACTCTTACCAAAGTTATCACTATGTTGTTGCAAGAAGATAATCGAATAAGTCAAGACACTCTGTCTACCTCTTCGTCTCATGCTCTATATGTCAACAAGGGCTTAAAACGACAGAAGCACAAAAGCTCCAAGCAGTCTGCATCTAGTTAGAAATCGATTCAAAGTCAAGAACAATCATCAAATCCACATTCGTTGAAAAAGAAGTTGTTTTGTAGGTATTGCAAACGCAATAACCATGAGATCCAAGATTGTCGAATTCTCAAAGTGAAGAATGCAGCCAAGCAACATGATCAACAAGCAAATACAGTTACAGCATCTCCTGAAGTGGAAATGGATGAAGGCGCTTTTATGGTCAAAGACAAATATGCGAACTCGAATGATTCGTGGTTTCTGGATTCCGGAGCTACTCAACATATTACCAATCATCGTGAGATTTTCCATTCCTATATGTCTTACAGCACAAAGAAATATGCTCATCTTGGTGATGATAGCACTCACACTATCGAAGGTGAAGGTACTGTAAGATTAAGGTCCCAACATAATCAATTCAGACTACTGTCAGAAGTCTTGTATGTTTCTAAACTCTATACAAATCTATTATCAATAAGTAGAATTAGAGATTTAGGTCATAAGATGGAGTTTGAGTCCGATCAATGTAGAATTATCGATAAGATCCTTGTACTTGGAAAGAGGCATGGATACTTATATATTGGCACATTGTTAATCTGATTCTAGTCAAGCCTTGAAAACCTCTATTCTTGTCAATAAACCATTACTATGGCATCATCACTTAGGACACTTGAATTATGCATCTGTTTCAAACATGTCTAGACAATTCTAGCACTTGATCTCGACTATCCTTCTGGCAAAGTCGATCTCCCTGTCTACCATAGTTGCATCCTTGGAAAGCATACTAGGATTCCTTTTAAATCGAGTCATAGGCATGCAACAAAAGGTCTGTTAGGTACAAACTCCATCATTACTAGATGAAAAGTAATTCATTACCTTTGCTGATGAATTCTCTAGAAGAACAGTTGTTTACTTCATTAAGCAGACATCAGAGGCTTTCATCAAATTCAGAAAATTCAAAGAGCATGCAAAAAATCAAACTGGCAAATGAATCAAAGCACTGAGGTCCGACAATGGGGGAGAATATATCTCCACAGAATTCAAGGAGTACTGCCTTAACAACGACATTGAGCAACAATAAATTACCTCTTATTTGCCTTAGTCAAATGGTCTTGTTGAGAGAAAGAACAGAACTTTAGTCGAATTGGCAAAGTGCATGTTATCACATGTGACACTTCTAAAGTCCTTCTGTTTCAACAACAGATGTCCTACTAAAGGTCTCTCAGAAAAAACACCATTCGAAGTTTAGAAAGGTACCAAACCTTCTTTATCAAACTTACGAGTTTTTGGATGTGCTGCTTATGCACAAATTCCTCATGATCTTAGAAAGAAGCTTGACTTCTAGAGTATCAAATGTATTTTCATCAACTACTTCAGATCAAGCTTACAAGCTGTGCGATCCTATCGAGTCGAAGATATTCGCTAGTCGAGATGTCATCTTCATCAAAGATCAGTTTATCGACCTCAAGGGAAAAGACAAAGCCCATATAGCCGACTTGTTTGACTCAACCGACATATTGAACTTCGAGGTTCCTCGATTGACTATTTCCATTTGAAAGTCCAAGCTCATCTACTTTTGACGAACAACATATCAATAGCAAATCTGAACATGATGATGTTGCAATTCAGCAACTACAACATGATGAAAATGATCAACTTCGCTATCTTTTGAATTCGACATGTCCGATCTGGGCAAAGCGTAGTTTTGCCTTGGTATTCAAATCCACAGAGACTGAAATCAAAAGTTGATTTACATTACTCAACAGAGGTACATCTACAATATGTTAGTCAGATATAATCTGGTTAATTGCAAGTTAACTCTCTCACCAATAGAACCAGATCTCAAATTGTCAAAGGACCAGTGTCCTCAATTCAAGAGAAGAAGTAGATGCTTGAGTATCCTTATCATTCGATAATAGGATCTCTTATGTACACAATAATCTATACTGGGCTAGACGTAGCTTTTGCAGTCAGCTTCCTAAGTCAGTTTATGACTAACCTTGGTATAACACATTGGAAGGCTCTTATCAGAGTCATGAGATATCTTCAAGCTACTATGGACTTTTGCATTTGTTATGGAGCAATCAACAACGACAAATTCAATTTACTCAATGGTTACAAAGATGCAAGTTGGGCAGGAGATGTAAACACCCGTTAATCTACTTCTGGATTTACATTCTTCCTCAACAATGGTTCCATTTCCTGGAACAGTCACAAGCAATCTTCGATAGCTCTATCCTCTACAGAATCAGAGTATATCGCAGCCTCACAAGCCACAAAGGAAGCAATTTGGTTGAGAGACTTACTTTCAGATATCAGTCTGAATCAATATGCCCCAACAGTACTTTTTCGTAATAATCAAAGTGTTATTGCCTTGTCAGCCAACCCTAGATTTCATTCTAGGAGTAAGCACATTGAACTCAAGTATCACTATGTCAGAAGCAAAGTTCTTGACAAAGAGGTCAAATTGCAGTACTGTCGAACACAAGATATGACAACAGATATTTTTACCAAAGCATTAAGCTTGGATACACATAGAAAGTTCTGTGCAGAACTAAGTTTAAAGGTCAAGGCATTCATGGATTCAAATTAAGAGGGAGTGTTAGATTATTCTCCTACTGGTCGACTAATCGACTAATCGATATTTTAATCTGCGTCCAACTTTTATCCAGACCTGTAGATTTTTTTGTGTTTTTACACAGTCTGCATAACTACTCAGAGACGGCTCACAGTGTCTGCATTTTTGGAATTTTCGTCTTTTGGGATTTTCTCTCATTTTGGCTTTTTCGCAAAATGCCAGATGCCTCAAATGTTAAGGAAATGATGTTGGCGAAGACCTTCGCATTTTTCACATGACAATTTACGTTCATTTCTGCAGAGTTACAGTTTACGTTCAAATCTGTAGACAGACTGTTTACGACCAAAGCCACTGACTTGCGTTAATTCATCGAGCAAGTAATTTCTGAGAAGTCCTAATTGGATGGATGCCATCACATCACAGCCAACTGGATGTCACATTTGACGACCTAATTGCTTAGTATAAAATAGCTGTTTAGATTTGTACATTTCAAGATTGAAGCATGAAGATCAATCATCAATTGAATAGTTAGCATTCCCTCTCAAGCCTACGAGCTTGGACATTCTTGAGCATTCTAGCTCATTTCTTTAGAGTTGATTGGAGATTGCTATTGCGCTTACTGCTTATCAGTAGTTGCGCTTAATTCAGACTTATATTTTGTCGCTCAAAGATAGCTTAGAGTATGCCGCCTTGATCCACAACTTGTTGTACTCATTTTCATCTATTTTGTTCAATACTATCTTTTTATTGCGTTCAAGTTCGTCTCAAAATGTATGCATTTCTGTAGTTCTTCACGAAAAATGAAATGAGTCTACATTTGTATATATAGAAGATTGGCTTGAATTGAAGCTGTACACTTGTCATATCTTCAACGGGTAGGTGGTGTCACAGTACGGTGACCAATAATATACGTACACGTGGGGTTCAAACACACGCACATTTAATAGTAATCATCACAAAAGTTGGCACGAGATTCCATAATTTATGAGCGCAAATTTCAAGACACTCACCAGATGACACCTAACAGTTATTATTCTAATATGCAATTATAAAAATATTTATGAATTTCTGCCATATCAGAAAATTTATGCATGCCGAATTTGAGGCTGGCATGATCTGAAACATACCCAATCATGCTTACAAATTTTAATGAAGGGCATTAATGATTGTCTACACATCCCATCTCCCAAATCTTATATAAACACTCATTTCAAACGAAAAAAAAATTATGACCTCCTCATTCGCTCGCTTGCTCACTCCTAATATAGATTCAGTGCGCATTCAACTATCTCCATCACTCTCATCATCTACTCTGCATGCTCAATCGATACTCCACCCTCAATCAACCAATCTCTCATTTTGATATCGATTCAACGCGCACACTTACCTCTCCCACACTATCATAAGTCTATTGGCACGTTCAATCGATACTCCATGGATCACTCACTTTCGATATCGATTCACTTGCTTCCTCCTTTGTTGTAAAGCATTCTTGCGTGTTCAATCGATACATGGCATGAATAAAGTAGACTGCAAGATTCAACTCAAGTGGAGTTCCTTTACACGCTGCTGCTGGATGAGAACCACTACCACCACTTGCACCTCCTCCACCACCACCATCGGGTCCTCCACCTTCATCTCATAGACAACAAGCAGCACCAAGGAGAGTGGGTCGGCCTAGAGACCTAGCATATCAGGAGGCTTCAGAAAACGATGAACCTCCTAATCCCAAAGGCTCACATGCAAAGATGTATTAAGCAGGTGACCAGGGAGATTTCAGCAAATGTGAGGTGGGTTGTGACTGTAGTTGAAGCACTGCACAATGCTTATGAGGATTTTCAAATAAAATTCTTTTCGGATTGTGTGGTTGTTGCTATACATGCAAGAAGGGTAACAATAATGCCCAAAGATTTTGTGTTGTTTCATAGGTTGGATCAACATCATCAGTGTTAGATCCTAGATTGAGATAGCAAGCAATAGGATTCAGAGGCCAGGGTCCTCCTCTCTACTATAAAAAGGGACCAACTCAAGTTTCCTACACATGTACATATCTTCATTTCAATAAAGCAGATTGGTTCTCTTGTGAAATGGATTTATGAATGTCCTTGCTCTCTATCACTTTTCCTCCATTTTTCATGCTTTCTTTGGATTTATCAATTATTGGATCTGATTGTTATTGGGATTGCATGTTCTTATACTTTTTATGAGAGAGAAAGGGAGAGAGAAAAAGAGTAAGCTATCTTTATTGTGGATCTTAGTGTTAATGGAGTAGTGCTAATGCTTAGGGTAAATGGATATTAGAATTAGATCTGGATCTTCCAATCATGCTGAAATCTGAAATATGCTATCGCTCTCATGGGAATGAACCTACGCGTGACAACTAACTTCATCTCCTTGATGCTAGATTGATTCAATATTGGGTTGAGGATAGGCAAGGAAAGAAACCCACTACAATTTTGGCACCGTTGCCAGGGAGCTACGCCAATTTTTCAGTTTGCAGCATGTTTGTTGGATGGTTAGCTTGCATTATGCATCTTGTCATGGCATTAATAATGTTAATGTCGCGAACGATCTTGTGCTTGCTCCAAGCATTGATTTCTAAGTGAGTTTTGGAGGTGATTTCATAGATGAGGCTTTCTAGCATTCAAGGAGAGGGAAGATCAGAGATTTGGGGACTCTTCAAGGCTGTTCGAAGGTGTAGAGGACACCTCCTAAAGTGATTTAGGTTCAGTCCTTGATTTATGCATCAAATTAGACCAAATTTTCATCAATTTTGATCAATTTTTGCTTGTGATTGGATAGTAGATTGTGTTGCATCCTCATTAAGTTCCATTTAGATCTTTTGCAAGTGGTTTTGGAAGGATATTAGGTTGGTGAAATTCACTCTTGATCAGATCATTTGGAAGCTTTTATGTCCTTTATAGAAAGAGGGGCAATTCTACTAGTATTGTCTACTTCAGTCAAGCAAGTGCATTGTTTCTAGTATTCTATGATTTGATTTTGTTAAAGATCATTCTTAGATTTTTATAGGAAGTCTATTACTGATCTTTTCAGGTCCCTAAGAAGTGGGATAAGGTAGATCTTCAATCAAATCGATAGAAGTAATCTTCATTCGTGTCAAGTCCTTGATTAGGAGAATAGATGGCATCTTTAAATGCTTATCTTTTGGATACCCATGAGAGGCTCAACAAAACTAACGATTCCATATGGAAAGTTAGAATGGAATCCATCATGATCATGCAAGATCTAATGGAGATTGTAACTGGTAAGGAGGATGAACCTATTCATGCTTAAAAAAAAGCCAAATACAACAAGAGGTGCAATATTGCACTACATTGTATAAAAATGAATGTTGCAAATGAACTCTTAAGAGAGGTAGGAGATTGCACTTCGGCTCAAGATGCTTGGGAGACTTTGCAAAAGTTCTATGAATCCAAGAACCAAACTAGGATACTGCTTCAACCTGCTCTCTCTTGACCTTAATCTATTCGTGTGCATTGTATGCATCGGATCTCCTTCTGATGGCGTCTGAAAATCCATTGATACCCAGAATTTGCCTTCTCAACCACATCAATGGCCAAGAAACGGATGGTGTTGATGGACTTTTCGTTCAAAGCAATGTCACTTTTCTTGATTGTTTCCACAGTGGTTGTGGTAGTGATTCTCAACGGTCTCTGAGACTTGGCCCAAGCTTTGCCATAGCCACAGGCAGAAGAGGCAACAATAGCAGAGGCCTTGGATCAAACGAAGGCCTAAGAAGCTCCCCAAGGATCGGGACTGTGAGCAGAGTGGCCCAGCTATGGCGCAGAAGCACAGGATCTTGACCGAGGAGCTGGTGATGATGCTCCCCAAGGATCGAGACTGTGGGCAGAGGGTTTCAGATTGGCCCAGCTATGGCGCAGGAGCATAGGATCTTGGACGAGGAGCTGGTGATGATGAGCGCTGCATTGCACTTGAGAGGGAGGAAAGGAGAGATGGATCTTGGACGGAGAGACAAAGAGGGAGAGAGACAAAGAGAGGGAGGGAGAGGGGGAAAGAGGCCTTTGAATTTTGAATTGGGGAGGTGGGGCCAAGTGAAGGTGCACTATGCATGCATGGGGAGGGGCTCATACATGGGGAGGGGGCCATACATGCATCCTCCTCCCCAAGGTTTTTAGTTCACAAAATGTGTATGCATGGGTGAGGGGAGTGTATATATATATCTATATATATATTTAAACTTATGTACACTTTTGCGCATGTGTATGGGTGCACCCATGCATCCTCCTCCCCTCACCGATGCATGAGCTTTTTTTTAACTAAAAAACTTGGGGAGTAGGATGCATGTATGGGGAAAAGGATGTGCGGCCCTCCTCCCCATGCATGCATCTAAGGGGCCCACTCCAAATTCAAATTATCCTTTACCAACACACATAGTGTTTTGAAATGCATGTACATACTTTCATGGTGTTAAACAAATGAGACTTTCATTATCAAAAATTTGAAAGGTGCTCTAAGGATTTTTTAAATTATCAGACTTTCCATGGGAAAGGTTGAAATAAAAATACATTTCTATGAAGGAAAAGTCGGCTGTGAAGGGCTGGGAAGGCTTCAAAACGCAGGCCTGGTGGGCCTCTCTCTCTCTCTCTCTCTCTCTCTCTCTCTCTCTCTCTCTCTCTCTCTCTCTCTCTCTCTCTCTCTCTCTCTCTCTCTCTCTCTCTCTCTCTCTCTCTCTCTCTCTCTCTCTCTCTCTCTCTCTCTCTCTCGCTCTCTCGCTCTCTCTCTCTCTCTCTCTCTCTCTCTCTCTCTCTCTCTCTCTCTCTCTCTCTCTCTCTCTCTCTCTCTCTCTCTCTCTCTCTCTCTCTCTCTCTCTCTCTCTCTCTCTCTCTCTCTCTCTCTCTCTCTCTCTCTCTCTCTCTCAAGCTTGTATGGCAAACCTACGTGGTGCATAGCTTAGTTAGCTTGCCGCCAATTCATTTTCAATTACTTCGGGAGTCAGATATCAAGATGAGTCAAACTAATTTCTGTTTGAAATTAGGTTTTTGAGTCCAAACAACCTAAAGCATGTAAGTTGGAGGGACTCTTTGCACTGTAGGTTTGAGGAGTATTCTTTCTTATTGCTGCAGACTGATTAAAAAATTGATGACCATAAAGAAATCCAAATGAAATATGTGCCCATTTTACATTTGCATATGGTTGTATGAATGTGAAATTCTTTCGAAGTCTTTATGAAGGGGATCCATTCCCTAGCAGTTTGCTATAGGAGGGAGACAATTACTTTCTTATTGGCATTCTCAAACAGGTGAAATCCCAATGATTTAGATTCCCAAGTCATTTCATCATGTGAAGGAGATGATTTTTTAAGGAGAACTTTATTGTTGACAACTCTGCTATATCTATTTGACATTATTTGTAGGTTGGTAGCATCCCACTTACCCTTTTGTATAGCAAAGGTTAGTGCAAGTGTGGGAGGTCATGTGCTTGTGAGTTGTTTTGTAGTTGGACAACATTTGGTAAAGATAGGTATAGGCCTATAGTCTTATGCTTTTTAGTTTAGGGTATAGGGTATCCAGTTGTTCTCTAAGCAGAGCCAAAGAAACAAAGCATGGTGTAGCAATAAGCTTCTTCAGGTGCAACTAAGAGTTACATTGTGCTAATGTGTTCAAAAAATATATGTGTACACTACCCACCTAACCAGTGTCCCACTCATCAATCATCACCCAGATCGTCGGCCGCCCCGTCAACGAGTTCTAAATGGTCGTCTGCTACTGTAATATATGCTATCATGCAAAATATTTTATGAAAATTTTTAGCACTAACGTGCAAAACATTTGTTGGGCTTTGATGAGATCCTGAGCTCAACCCAACACACGCACACACACATCCATAAAGACCCACTCTAACCCTTACCCTAAGCACACACACACACACACAAACACAAACACACGCACACGTGCACAAACACAGCATGCACACAAACACACACACCACAGTGCGCACACTCACAAACAAACGTAGACACACACACACACATTCCGTCCAAAAAGACAGTCTTATTGCTATTACTCCATGTTTTCTGCTTATACAAAAACTAACTAAGAAATATATTGGGTGGTGTGTCTCTTACTTTGAAAGTAACTTTGTGATGCAGGAATCAGACAAATGTGCTCATCTTTTGGTTAGAAAGTGGCTTGATCTCTACTAACTGGGAATGTCATGGTTTGCTATAGAAATGTGCCTTTGCAATCAACGATTGACTAACAACAGAAGTGCGATTAATTGCCCATTGGAAATGCGATTGAATTTTCCAAAAATCTCCTTCAGATATCGGTGAGTATCTGCCACACTGAGGTGTGAGCTAACAATGTCTGGTGGCGGTTGAGTGGGCTGTTGGGAGATAATAACAGTGTTACTGCAAGCTTTGTTGACTATTGCTACCATGGCTTTCTTCCTCATCTTCCCAATTTTGTAGCTTTTGTACAAAGTTCCTCAAGTGTGTGGTAGAAGAATGCATCATGTAAGTCAATCTGGGGAGATAAAGGCAACATATT
Organism: Diphasiastrum complanatum; assembly: GCA_029204225.1. Taxonomy (NCBI): domain Eukaryota; kingdom Viridiplantae; phylum Streptophyta; class Lycopodiopsida; order Lycopodiales; family Lycopodiaceae; genus Diphasiastrum; species Diphasiastrum complanatum. The sequence goes on from CM055099.1 coordinate 56,585,850, forward strand.
TGGATATTTTTTATAGCAGGCTACTGCCGAATATGGTAGTCATGCATGGCATTTCTTGAAACATTTCCAATTCGGTCAAATAATCAAACTAAATTTTGCAAACCCAAAAAGTCGTCTAATATTGTGGAAAATTCAAACTATCTAAGACGCCAATGGCTTTGTCATTGGTGTTTCATATTTGCGTATGTTCGACATGATCAATCATAAAAGTGTGAGGTCAAGAGCTTACTGTTTTTTTGTACACAACCTGTGTTTTCATAACTCTCAATTGCAGCTTCACAATCCTTTGATGCACATTTGAAGGTGTTTTACAATATATAGTGTATATCATGTCATTATTTCAATTGAAAACGAGGCAGAAATTTGAAACCCTGAACGATGTACTAATTGGTTACTCACCTAATTTTATAGAAGTTTTACATACTTCCAAGCTTTTGATATGACGTTGAGAGTGTAAGTTATAGCTCCTGGGGAGACCGTATACAATCTTTGGTTTGTGTCCCAGACAACACCACTCCAGTATTGCACAGAACTATTCCACAAAGATAGTATCTCATTGCCACCCCGCATGGTGAGAGAAAAATGAACACTTCTTGGATTATTCGTAGATCGTCAGAATTACATTCACCACAAGCAATCCTTGCTGGACTACGATTATGTGATAGCACTTATGTTTGAAAACATCTGCTAAAAACATATGCTTTAACTTATTCTGTCATATTGAATGGTATGCTCAACCTTTAGACTTTTGAAATGAATGCTATTTACGGCCATCTGATGGCCATTTCATGGCACTTCCAACCATTTGAGACCGGACCGCCCGTCACCCAGATTGCCACAACGGGCATATCCAAAGGACGAACTCGAATTTTTGACTCGAATTTTGGGACAAACTCAAATTTTTCGACAAACTCAAAATTTTCACTTGACTCAAATTTTTTGAGGCTCAAATTTTTTGGAACGGCTCGAATTTTTGGACCATGCCATTTAGCTCTAGGTTATCACCCCTCCCTCACATTGTATCGCCCACTCTCTTGCTCACGATTCGGCTTGATTAGGCTATGAACAATTATGCTATTAAATAGATTAGTTTATGAATGATTAGGTTGTTAGACTCTATTAGATCATGCTCAATTAGGCTTTTAATTCAATAAGGGTTTTAACAAAAGAAACACAAACAACATCGTGGTAACATCATCTAAAGATTTGAAGTAATTGTAATTCGCACACCCTGTATTTCGGCCGACCGCTGGCGCCAACTCGAATTTTTTCGAAGACTCGAATGTTTCAAAAGCCTCAAATTTTTTGAAAGACTCAATTTTTTATGAGACTCGAATTTTCCAAAGACTCGAATTTTTCCAAGGCTCAAATTTTTCCAAGAATTCGAATTTTTTCAAAGACTCGAGATCAGCCATCATCCAGATCATCGACCGTCACCTAGATCGGCCTCCATTGCCCGTCAACGACGGGCACTCTTTACTAGAGTATATATATATATATATATACCTATGCTCTCTACAAACTTTGACAACGCTAGTGACTCGTCATCATCCCAAGGACCAGTCAGAGGCGGTGCCATGGGACTGTTGGCAGCAGGAGCATGTTGTCCGATTTTGGGATTGACATAGAATATTCTAGAATATGGCTTCTATAATAAGTCCAAACACTACATATTAACTAGAGTAGAGAGTCAAAAGTATTAGAAACAGGCGACCAGTTGGCATCTTGCGTGTGTGAGTCCAACATTGGGCCTTAGGCTAATAAGTGCCATAGAGCACAGTTATTAAATAAAGTATTTTAAACTTAGCTTTTGTAAAGTTCCTAAGTTGGGAAACACAACTTGTCCTCAAGAAACACAATATGATCTTGACGGTCAAGATCGTGATTCTGACTGAACTTTAGTAGCCAATCAAAGTGAAGGAGGCTCACCTCTCAAATCTATAAGAGGGAGCCATTTCCTTTTTATTGATCATCTTCTACTCTTCTTAATAAAATTATGTCGGATTTATCTCTCTCTCTCTCTCTCTCTCTCTCTCTCTCTCTCTCTCTCTCTCTCTCTCTCTCTCTCTCTCTCTCTCTCTCTCTCTCTCTCTCTCTCTCTCTCTCTCTCTCTCTCTCTCTCTCTCTCTCTCTCTCTCTCTCTCTCTCTCTCTCTCTCTCTCTCTCTCTCCCATTTCATTAAGAAAATCATGGAGTGAGCATTAAGATGCTTAGGTAGGATTTCTTTCACTGTTCACCTCCCTTGAGAAGGTTATGAAGCACTTTAAAACTTTCATAAAGTGCTCAAGGTAAAACATTCATCTTGTGTGCACAAGTCCAACAATGAATACCTCTTCAACCAAATGCACAAGAAGATGAACTTGCATATCCAAAAAAGAAGTTCAAAAATCTCTTTTCAACAAATATACACAGATTTCGATTACCTAGTTGCGATAGGTTTTTTGATGCCCGTGACAATTGATTTTTTTTTTTAATGTGCAATTTCGCATCAAAAATTATGGCAAATGTTGTAGCAAGGGTATAGACACCATTTTTGAGTTTCATGGATTTACATCTCTATAATCATGAACATACATATATCATCATTAGATGAAAGATGAAATTTTCTCAATATAAGGTGTAAATGACTTGCCTTATTATCATTTTGGAGACTAGTCAGGTGATCAGAAGAACCATCACATGCTAATGATTGTTAAAACCATTTAGTTCCACTATAGAAAAATTAGACCTGAGGGCCATTTTGGAGAAAAAATGATTACAAAGTTCGATTATGCCTAGCTTTTGCAAATATATTGTCGTTTTTAATTAAGGCTACAATTATTATTTTATGAAGTAAACTTTTTACAAGAATTCTAAAAGACATTTTCCTATTTATTTATTCAACATATGGAATGCTATTTGGCAGCATACTACAATTAACAACAAACGGGTATTCGTCTTATGCAACACTCTTTATTGATGGATCTCAAGAACAACTCTATTGTTGTCATTAATGCATTCAAGTTCAGGGAGGAATTAGTCATTTAACAAAATGGAGCGATGAAGGAAGTTGAAGCATAAGATCTTGTATTCTAACATCATGGCAAGAGCATTGGAAGTATGATCCAAGCAAGGGAAATGATGATAAAGGTGGCAAACAATTATATTAACGTGTTGAGTCCTTCCAACTATTTATAGACTTAATTACTCTTTTTAACGATATTGTGCAACATCAATGTCTTCATGGACATTTTTCAAAAGTCCTTTGAAGCAAGCTCAAGAGTCACAATTACTAGATGACAATGTTTTATAATTTTGGATCCACAATTACATCTTGTTTAAGAGTACTAATATACTATCTTAAGAATCAAGCAAGTGAAGTGCAATGGTTATCAAACATGTTTCCTCACTTTTAAGAAAATCTTCCCACATGTGATGGGTTGGTATGTTGTGCAAGAGCTAGGCTTGCCCACCTAGGTTCGATTCTTTGTGATCCCACAAGTTGATACTACCAAGCAGCATTTTTGAGGGAAAAATATTCAAGTAGTGTTTTTGGGACCTTTTACAACATTTAGGCTATAAAAGTCATTGCAAAGAACTTTGGCTCATTAGATATATGAATATTATTGAGAACTCCTACTATTCTTATTAGCTGGAGATGGCTTCTTGTTGCCTTATCCAAATGAGAGCTTATAAATTTGGCATTGGCGTGTATTGAAGCTCCATTTAATCTAAAGAAAGCTGATTGGTTTTGTACTCTTTGTGGAGCTTTTGAGTCCTCAACATGAATGCTTATGTACTTCCTATTTTTAAAATGTTTTACTCGGGAATTTGCTTTGAATTTGGTACACCTAAATAATGCCTATCGCTACCAAGGTAATAGGTGTCCTTGAAATGTAAGTAAAAGTAACTCATAGCATAACTTGCTTGCGAGACGGATTGAGAAAAACTACACTTTGATGCATATCCTCTAACTTTGACCAACCTCAAAAACTCCCACAGACACAAAGGTTTGTGTTTGCAAGGGAAAGCCAAAAGCTCTATGGAAGAATCTTTTCATGCTCAAATATCTATTGCTAGGTAGAGTTTATTCCCTTTTTTGGTAGATTCCAAAACACAATATCATGGAACAAAGTCATCATTGCCCTAATCATCTCCTCAAATTGTCTAGCATTGTCCCAAGCACCTCTTGGAGTGGGACCCATAGTGTCCCATTACCTCATGGACTAATCTAGGTACCTCTTAAGCCACCTTACATTACGTCATAACATGTCATGGCTTGAAGGGGCTCCACCTTAAGAAGCCTAGGTTGAGGGTAGCATGAAGTAGGATGCAAGCCAATCTATGTAGTGCCAAGCCCCTCTCGAACTATCCCAAGCACAACCCAAGCCACTTGACATCAATCACATCAAGGAACGCCTTGGCTCTTCGAAGCTTCCACCTCACATGTGACTTTGGGCTCCTATCCTCGATCTAGGCCTTCCGAGACATGATCGCGTCGAGTTATGAACATCCCCTTGAATATAAGCATCCTTTCCATCAACGTCACAGGCAACCACCATCCGTCGAAACGGTGTGTACAAAGGTTGGTAGGTGTTTGAGAGATGGTAGTAAATGCAGCATTTACTACCCAAAAAGCAGAACAAGAATATGCTCCCTTTTTTTTAAAAGCGAATATTGTAGAGCTTCTTCAATTCTAGTGTCGCCTCAACTTCAAAGACAGCTCTCTCTCTCTCTCTCTCTCTCTCTCTCTCTCTCCCTCCCCCCCCCCCCCCCCCTCTCTCTCTCTCTCTCTCTCTCTCTCTCTCTCTCTCTGTTCTTTCTTTCTTTTCTTCTTTCTATTCATGATGGCTGATGCGACCTTCCGTTCTAAATTCCTGCTTGGATGTGAGTGGAATTTTACTTGATATTTTGTGCATTTGAGCATGGAGGTGCACGGAGTTTTGTGATGATGTACTATTGTGTGTATTCCTGCTTGGATGTGTGCCGATTTTTGTGATGTCTGCCTGTTCGTGCTTGGATGTTGTACGGATTAATATTGATAATACGCCCCGAAGGTATGTGCTTGGATGTGTACAGAAGTCTGATGCATAACATGCTTAGAGCTCGAGTTGCAGAATTTGTTTGCTTGATTTGTCTAAATTTTCGTACATTGCATTCCGATTGAGGCGTTTGGCAGAATCTGCTCTGAAATCCTGTGAAGAATTTTAGAAGAAAGTAGAGTTTGGTAGGTGTTTTTGCAGATTCGTGGGGCCAATATGGGGAAGAAAAGGAAGGTAGAGGATAGAGGGCTTGATGAGGCTGACATTAGACTCTATCAATCTTTCTGTACGGCAGCCAATTTTATCTCGCAATTATATACGCAGGCACAGAGCCAGCAAGACCTTGCGTTTCAACAAGGGGAACAACATTGTGCGGTGAGAGAGAATGATGACTTCGTTTGGATATTTTGCTCTCTAGCATGTGTTCGTGCATTTTATGTTTGAGCATTATTAGGACTTCCTTTCCTCTCCACAAGATTAGGGGTTGGACTCCAATTTGCCACATAAATAATGAGGACATACTAGAGAGATCAATAGGAATTTGTAAACTACTAATAAATAAAATTCAAACAATAAACCATCCATATTAGATATGATCCGATCAACTGCAGTTAGCAGTTTGATATCCACACAAATGAGGACATACAAGAGAAATCAATAGGATTTTGTATACCACTACAAAATAAAATTATATAATTTTCAATAAATGATTAAATATATAGATAAGTTTATGTATGTCTTAGTTACATTGGAATGTGCTCTCCAGGACTCTAGCTTTTCAGATTGCTCCTTATGAAACTTGAGCATTCCGAAATGCAAAACCAAGTATGCAATTGTATCGATTCTTTGCCTATGGATCTAGGTATCAACAAGTACTAAGGGCCCCGGTTTCAAAGAAGTTGTTATGTCTCTATTAGATCTATCAAGATAATAAGATATTCACATAAATTATCATAGAAAAGAGTTCAAGATTTTTATTATATTGATAAAGTTTAGGTTTTATAATTTTACTTGGATTACGATCCCTACTCCAAGTTTTGAAATTTAAGCTAATCTATCTAAATCTACTATGTACATACTACATAGATGCTATAAAATTTTAATATAGAATTCATGGATATATTATTCGATATACAATCATACAAATATGATTATCAGCCACAACAAGAGTTTTTGAAGCAGTTTATAGACATAAAACAAATTCTATCAGTTTGTTTTCAAGACTTCAAAAATAATAATAATGTAGGAACAATCCAACGATGTAATTATGGTTCTAAAGGTTGTTACTTTGCAACTCAATCTTGTTGTTACAATGCAGTCAACTTTACAAATTACCACTAGAAGCCTAAGTCCCACCTTATTGACATCTTTTTCTAATTTTTTCTGCAAGTGTTTGACATACGTTTAAGATGTCTCTCTTTTTAAATGGTGATCAAGCTCGTTTACCTGAGATATCTCGTTACCATAGTTGTCTCCCTCATATTTGCTTTGGATAGGGAGAGCCGTATATTCTAGTTTGTGTGGAGTATTTGTGGTTGCACCAGTAAATGAACTTAAAATTGTCTTTGCACCACTCTTACTTTTTTTAATGGTTTATTTCATCCCAAGTCCTCGACAAAGTATGAAAAAAATAGTTTCTTGTCAAAATGTCCCATTACAATTCCAAAAGCTTATCCGCAACTGGTGTTACCCTAGGGTGCTCCCTTGCTTGTGGACCCTGATTGATGGTCTATGGTAGATCCCCTGTCCATAAAGCGTACCCTACCATGGTAAGTAACACACCTGCAATCTCTTTGGCTTCTTGGAAAGCCTTACGACGATCTTCCACTTGTATATATGTCATCATCATCCATGCATTCCCTTGCTCAACACAAGATTTAAGATCTTCTGTCTCAGGTAGGCAGCAATATAGCAGTATCTGAGTGATGGATCGGGTGGGCAACTACAGGTTTGACCAGTAGCAAAAACCCTGGTGAAACAACATCAAGCAGTGATTATTTTTGGCCTTTTGCTAGAGAGAGAGAGAGAGAGAGAGAGAGAGAGAGAGAGAGAGAGAGATGCTTCATTAATGTCCATTGGATACCCATCATGATCCAGCATCACTTCGTGCTGCTACTATCTGGTACCTTCAGTTTGTACGATTGGCGTGAAGTTTTATAGGGAATATGTGACGGCTACTACTACGTACAAGTGACACTCATTGTCTGTAAGGTTGGATGAGATTTCATTATATGTAGCTGTGTCCTTGCCGTGTGCCCTGCTTCTCTTGTTCTCTTTCATGCCTCTATGTGGAATTCCTGGGCTATCCTTGACTGACAAACGGATGGTATTTGTTCATGCTTCTAGTTTTCCAGCTACTACTTCGTCACATTCATTTTGCAGCTTTTATGATATATATAGTCATTATGTTCTTATTTTGAAATTTGGGCATCTTGTTTGGGAATGGGCATATATATTTATCTCTTCCGGCATCTTCTAAGTGTATGCAGTTTTCAGCAATGTAATGTTTGGCATCAAGACTTTCTTTATACCGAAAGTGAGGACATTGTTTTTTAAGTAGGGGGAGTTATAGGCCACTTATGGACAATGCATCCGGCCATGGGCCCAATTCATTATTTTTATTATTTCTCAGTACACTGTGTAGGCACATTGGGACAGCATTTGGAAGAAGTAACTTAGCCATGGCTTGGCATTTGGATAAGTTTTTTTGGTCTTTATCGGGATCCTAGCCCTAACTTGCTGAACCTTACACTCAAGTGTCACTAGGCGATGATGCCTGATCATTATTTAGGTGGAGGGTTGGAAAACTTAATCTTACTTCAGCTTTGTTCAGTTATCATGTAGATTAACTATACATTCAATTCAGATTGCTATTATCTACTTTTGATTCAGTTATATATTTGCAGTATTTTCTATGCTCGTGTTTGTGTGTTGTTTTACATGTAAATTCCAAACCTATAGCATTTGAGACTAGGTTCAAGTTGGAATCAAGTTACGAAGTTTGGAAAGCATTGTTATACTCAAAATACGGACATATGGTTTGGTCTTGAAGAACTTTACTTTTTGAATACATGCATCTTCTTGGCTGCAACTTCTTGTGTGTTTTTACATTTTGAAAGGTTAAGATTTCTGATTAAAAGCTTCATAAAAGGTTGACTTTCCAAAGACAGCTCCAATGCACTAGAGCTTTTGTGCTATATTTTGAGTCTGAAGATTATGGAAATATATGTATGTTTAGAGACAGTTCTATCTTAATTATATGAGTTGTTAGTAACTGAATAAATACAGGTTTCTAAAGGACTAACCTCATTCTTTAATTTTCTACTAAATCACTTCTATTTTGTCAGGGAAGGCTTTACCAGTGGTTGAGTAGTCAACAAAGCGAGTCAGTTCCCATCGAGGAAATTAGACGATTTCTTCAGGTGGTTGTTTATAAGCATGTTTTTGGCAATCACAAGGAAAATTGAAATTCAGAGCCTTTTCAAGTTTAACAGGAATCACTGAATAGTCCTTTTCGCTTATTTTGTCCTCTTTCCTTGACCTCCATAAGGTTAGAGCCAAAAGCTCAAGTATTGTTGATATGCCGGAGAGTATTGTTGTTGATAGTTGCTCTTTGTCTTCTGTGACTTCCATGTTAGGGTGAGCTGGATGCTAGCAGTGGAGACCAGGGGCGAATGTCCTCCCAGCCCATCAACTCACCTGCTGCTCAGCAGCAACCACAGTCATTGCCCTCAGTCAATCAGATCCCATCCGAGGGCTTTGAACCATCTGGGCTTGGCCTTGAATCAAGACCATTGCTTTCAGACGAAAATAGACTTGCTTTTTTCCCCAGCAACTTTCCAAGTCTGGATGGAAGTACAATTCCATCGTTTGGATTGACCCAACTTCAAGATGGGCATGCTTCTGTCCAATACAGTTTGGGAAACTCGGGATGGCAAGCTGAAACCACATTATTAGAGCAGCATCAGGAGACTTTGCCTAATCAGATGGCTTCCGAGGTGTTTGAACCTTCCGGACTTGGCCTTGAATCAAGAGCAGAGCTTTCAGATCAAATCCTCAGCAACTTCTCAAGTCCGAATCAAGGAATGATTCCACCTTTTGGACTGTCCCAACTTCAAGGTGGGCATGCTTCTATGCAATACGGTTTGGGAAACTTGGGATGGCGAGCTGAACCCACACTAGAGCAGCATCAGGGAACTCCTTCTGATGGCACCTATGACTCTGTTTTCGAACATTATAACTCCAGCACCATAATATCGCACCAAGGTGCCACTTTGTCAACATACAGTCCCAGGGTGACTCATTCTAGATCTGACCATTCCTATGGGGAGCATGACACAAGCATGGAGATGCATATGGATGGTGATTTTGATACTCACTAAGAGGACGGTGTTGCTTTAAGTGGCACATCTTGGACTTAAACTACAGCATTTTCATCCCCTTTACATCGGCTGAGTGCCAATTTAGCCTGATTTTGGCTGCTTCATACAGCTTACACCCGTGCAAGGGCTTATCTTCTTTTCATGTTGTACTCCAAGAACATGGATTATGGAGATATTCGTTGAATTGAATGAATGCCTTTGTTAGTTTTTCCTTGTTGATATTTCCTCTATTGTACTTGATGCCCCCCAGCTTCTGTGGAGAAGCCTGTCAAATGTTAGAAGTTTATATTTGTAGGAGGGGAACATATCTCCTTCTGAATGGTGCATTCACTGAAGCACTCAAAATGATTTACGGGCTGTTTTTATGCATGCTCAGTAAGAGTTTTGCTCTTGGGGACTGAAGTTATATTGGTATTCCAGTACATTGGACTAACCTGAGCTTATTATAAGCCAAAATCATAGCTTTTCAAGTGTAAGACAAGTCTATGAAGCAAGCCTTGATGAACTACAACACCATCGACCCTATTGGGCAGTCTGTCTTTTTTATCTCTTTTGCATCTATGATAGGCACTTGTTTCAAGCCAAAGTTTTGGTCTCTAGTGTAGTTTCCAAACTTGCATTCACTACCAATATCATCAGATTTCAAAACTTGTGCTTTACCCCCTTGGTACAAGATTTGATTCCCATCATATGGTGGTAATCAACAGAGGTGCACATTTTTGTCTCGTTTTGTTATGTCGGGTGTTATCCTAGACATAACATCAATAGATAAAAATCAGTTGAGTGTTTAGGCTTGTGCTAGTGGCCTTGTACATAAACACTTTACGATGCGACTATTGCAAATGTGACAACACAACTAGTGCAAATGTAAGAATAAACACTTTATGATGTAAATATCCACGGTGACCCCCTTTTAAGATCACAAAGTCAGTAACTTGGCCTCACTTGTATCAAAAGATAAATCTCAAAAGAAGCACATTAGAGCACTTTTTAAGACTTAGCATCTAGAATTTGAGCTTGAAACAATTAGGTTATGTGGAGATTCAGATGCAAGGAAAATGGAGAACATTATAGCGTAAGGTTTGATTGGGTTTAAATCCTAAAAATTGAGATTTACAAGTCAGAAAAGTTGACATAGAATATCATTAGAAAAAATTTGCATTGATGTTGAGGTTCCAATGTAGATGTTGCTCCGCGTTCAAGGTTATAATATTTGCTCCATCTCCAAAAAAAGAATGTTAAAGCAAGTATAGTAAGCATTGAAACGTTGGGGATTCCTTGTTGCTAGCTCCTCCACAAGCCGTCTCTCCAAAACTAGTTAGCATAGAGAATGAGGCAAAGCCTCTCCACAATTTGATTATAAGTGTGATGTCTTATCTTCTAAATTTTCATTCACAATAATAAGACCTGTAGATTTGTTTCAATGTAGGAGTTGCATTGTGGACAATTTAAATTAATCAAAAGCATTGTGGACTCGATTGATTTCAATGCGCTATTCAGATTTCTTCCACCGATGTTGTAGGTCAAATCCCATGATCCATTTGACATCATCAAATAGGTTGAAAGTGATATTGTGTTTTACAAAATATAAGTCTTGTTGGTCAGCTTCTATTGATTATATTGGCCTTACTATACCCGTACGTCACTTATAAGTTGGGCATTTCATACGACTCTTTACTAAGGAAAATTTATTTTTGAATGTTCTCTCCATGGAGGCATTATTTTCTCTAAATTTGTTAAACAATCATGCCATATTGATGAATTGGAGCATGTCACTTATTGGATAGATGTGTTATTTATGAGAAGTGATTTAAAGGCTAGTACATTGTTGATGAAATGGCTATTAAAAAAAAAAACAATCAAAAGATGAAAAAGAAGCCATACAAAACTTTTTTGGGCTAAATTTCATTTGAATTATATATTGGTCTATGTCACTCTTTTCCTTTAGCCAACACTTCTTGTAACTAAAACTTGGCTAGTAGATCAAGCTAAACATAGTATTGAAAAATGAAGTTTTGTATTTTTTGATTTTTTGAACACCATTTTTCAAATTTTTTGAACTTTGGAGGTGTTCTTAGTCAATTGTTTGATACAAATTTTTTTCAATTTGTTTTTCATGTAGATAGTTATTTCAACAGAATGGAAATCAAAAGCTTTATAATTTCACACATTATATGATTCAAGAACCATAGTTCAATGAGATTTCATACACATTGATTCATCTTTTCTTCAACATAAGAGTACATTGACTCATTCAATATTGGCATCATGTGCTTATAAAATTAAAGTAATCATGAGTTGTCACCATTGTTGGGATTGTAGATACAATTTTTTTGGTACAATTTTTAAGCACGTAGTGTCATCTTTTGACATTAGACTCATTGAGAGATTTAATGGGGATGACTTTCACACGTGGAAGTATTGTATGAAGAAGATATTATTGGAGAAAGATTTATGGGATGTGGTTGACGAAACTTCACTCCTCCCACAACAAGCACATGATCTTATTTCCAAATAGAAATTAAGTGATGGTTAAAGTGGTTTGCATTAATGTCAAATATCACATATTAGTAGCTACCAAACATCTTAACAAGCTTGGGAAGCACTTGTCAATACTTTTGAAATCCAAGATCCCACTATTCATTTGCTCTTAAGGAAGAATTTTTTCTCATGTGAGATGTTAGAGACAACTTCCATTTGTGAGCATGTTAATCATGTTAGATCGCTTCTTGATCAACTTGTTGGTGTAGGTTTCACCTATTGCTAACAATGATGATGTCATGACTCTCCTATTCTATTCCAAGAAGCATCATGAGTTTAAATCTAAAAAGAATGTCAATCATTTTATTTTCTTCTAATCAAGATACACATCATTCAAATCACCATGATAAGTCAAAGCATCTACGTGCTAACTAAACTCTTCCGTAAGTACTGCACAAGGAAGGAATATAGTATTAAAAATTGCAAGATTCTTGCAAGAAAAACCAATGGGTTCATGTTATAGTCATTGATTTTTTAAAAGACTAATCTGATCAGATGTTATTTATTGTAAGATAATAACTCAAAACTACTTGTCGAAGGCTATAGAGATGGTGATCTCTATTCATTAAGCCATGAGTGTGCACTCTCATTAGAAGAGAGAACTGAGTCTATACATTCTATGGAAAAGAATAGCCTATTCCATTATCACTTCTAAAGATCTTTATGCTTTGATTATGATGCTTCTCAACAACAGTTTTGAGAATAGCCTATTTCTCCTCTCGGTCACCCCATTTTTTTAAGGTGTGTAGGGACAAGATAGCTCCTCCCTCTTTCTCACAGAGATCTTTAAAATTATTGGAGATGTACTCTCCTCCATTATCACTTCTTAAGATCTTATGCATCTTGAAAAGTCATCTATGAAAGTTACAAATATTGAAGCTCCACCATTTGACTTAGCTCAAGAGGATGAGATGTTTTGGAGATAGAACTTGAATATTCCTTCTTACGTGCCTTGGATAGCTAAGGACCTTGGAAGTCCTAAGGCAAGCTCCTCCTTGCACATAGCCTCCATTGATGTGTCCAAGCCTTTTGTGCCAAAGATCAAAACTTGAAAACTTGTCCCCCTCGGCTAGCATCACAACATTGGTGTCAACAAAAGCATCTAACTTGTAAAGCTTTCCAAGTCTAGTGCTTCTTTATGTAACAGTCATTTGAAGTGAATTCCACACAAAAGCCATTATCAACCATTTGCCCAACACTAAGTAGATTCTTAGTGATGCTAGGAATGTACAAAACCCCATCAACATTGACCCTTTTTGAGGATCCTAAGCACAAGGGGATGGAACCTACTCCTTCTATCTTACAAACATTATCGTTTGTAAAAATAGACTTGATAGCCCTTAATAAGACAAAAGAGCTGAAAAATACTCCCTCTTGCTTGTCATGTGGGAACTTGCCCCACTATCTATCCACCATGTATGTACACAAAAGCCATTCAAGATTAGCTGTACAAGATCTTCCTCCTTTATGGATTCTCCAATAAAGGAGAGCTCTTTGTTTAACTCTTTGACCCTTAGAACATATGAATAAGCACTCTCTCCCTTCTTTTGGTAGCTTTGAAAATTTTGATGTTTCAAAGCAAGTAATCTTGTAGTGTTCTTTGTCTCATACACCTTTCGAAGGGATTCTCAAGCCTCTTGGGCTAAGGAACACTCTCCTACTTCCTTTAGGAGTTTATTGGCTACATTCATTTTGATACAATGGAAGGCTAGTTTGCACCTCTTCTTGTATCTAGTGGATTCTTGAGGGTGGATGGGCTCCTCACCACTCACTATGTCCATCAAATCTTGCATTACAAGGATTGATTTCATTCTTAATTTTCATATGGAATAGTTTGATTTGTTCAATCTATCACTAGAATCCAAAAGGCAAACATTCATTGATGTCATTTTCCTCTAAACAAGAGAATGAATCTATGAGCCTGAATGGATACACAATAGAAAGGATGCACTGAGAATGATCAACAAGTGAATTCTCAACAAGATACTATTGGATCTTGAGCTTAACCAATTCTATTGAAAAATGAAAAATGAAACTAGCTTGCTTGATGTAGAAAAATGTTAAAAAAAGTGACTCTCCCTTGATCTAAACTTCACAAGGCTTATAAAGATCCAATCAACTCGAGAAAAGAAGATCTAATTGCACGTAAATGCCACTCTAAATCACTATTATAAGATTAGGTTTATACTTTATATAAAAATCAAAACAATCTACCTTCCAAGCACAAGCTACCAAGATCACAATTTTGACAAAAAAAAATGATCTTAATGATGAGTAAATGCAAAATGCTTTGAGTTGAACCTAAATCGCTCTTAGGAGGTCTCTCACACACCTGAGAAGAATCTAAATCAACTCCAAAAGCTTCAATCCTTCTATCTCTCCAATGCTTGAATGCTACTCTTTGAGATTGACTCCAAAACTCGCCTTGAATCAAGTATGAGAAAGCAAGTAAAACTTGCTAATTTGATCTTGTAGATAAGAAATGATTAGAAGCTTGTTTTAGAAGCCTCAAAACCTTCAAATCAAATCCTACAAGAACTCAATTTAGTCAATAATGGAGACACTAATCATAGATAATCATAAAGGATCAATCAATGCCTTGAATTGATCAAAATCTATGATGCTAGTGAATCAAATTGCAAGAATATAGCTCATTTCATGACAAGGCTCTGATACCATGTTGAAAATGCAGCAAATAAACTCTACTAGACCTTTGAAATGAGGGAGGAAGCACCTTGAATGGACAATTGAGATCCTATAGCTAAAACATCAACCAATTTAGTGTTTCCTAGCTTCACCTTGGCTTGAACTCCACTGAAGGCTCAAATTCATGCAATTCCCTTCACATGTGTAACATTGGTAGATTGAAAACCAATTTTTTGCTTATGAATGGATGGAGAAACCATCACATATTTATACATTAGTAGCTCGGATTTGAGCATTTAGGGCTTCTCCGTAATTTTCATAAGCTAACCCTAACATCCAACCTAATTGATCATTGGATCCACCCTAATTAGGGTCCTTGATCTCGAGATTCCAAAAACAATAAAAAACATACTATTTTTTGCTCCTATTTTATCTCTACCCTATCTAAGCACTCTCTGGCCTTATTTCAAAGGTGCCTTTACAGTGTAGGATGTAGAATAAGACTTTGGAAAAGCATCGTATGCTATTTGGCATGTGTGGCATCTATTTACATGGCCATTTTGCCAATTATAATGCTTGTGACCAAAATTGGTCCAAACTAGCTTGCAAATTTTAACAATATATTCACTCGCACATGTAGATCACACATTACAACTAGCCCCACACACATTGAAGCACTTGAAACATAATCACAAATATTGTAATCTAATATTACTACCTGAACAATGCCAATTAATGTGCTCGCTGTCACATGTAGTTCACACGTTACAACTAGCCTCATACACATCAAAGTACCTGAAACACAATTAGGAATCTTGCAACTTGATATTACTATCCAAAAGGGTATGTTTTTTTCATATTTAGGGTGAGTTTTTCGAGCATCTATTCGGGAGCTTTTTGGCTAGTTTTTGGACATAACTTTGTCAATCCATATCTCGATTGCAATTCATTCATTCTACAAGGGATTCATACCTAAAAATTTATTTTGAGATTGTTGGCTAGCCAAAACAGATGGCTCCCGAATCTAACCTCATTTGCTCAAAATGAAGCGTGTCACAGCAACACAAACTAGCCCTAATTGTAGTCTTCTTTATCTACTTGGTGTTTTTGAACAGAATATGATAGAATCACACAACAATTGATTATACTGGCATGTAACGAGAATGGAAACCTATGACCATCGTCGGACCGAGGTGTGCTCTCTCTCATGGCTGCACAATCATTTCGCACCCATTTTCCCTATTTTAGTTTTTGGACCTAACTTTGTCGACCCATATCTCGGCTGCAACTCGTCCATTATGCACAAGATTAGTACCTATAGATTTATTTCAAGTTTGTCTAGTAGTCAAAACAAATGAGACTTTTGCACTCTACACTTTTGTGAGGTTTCTAGTCATTTGTCTTGTGATTTTTATGTATGATTGCTATCTAGTATCATTGTACTTGTTGGCAGGCCGTACTGTGGACAGTACTCCACACGTGTGAAGCCTTCTTCACTAAAAAGTGATGTGTTGATCCATTGCTCTTGCTTAAATCCAACTGTAGTTAATCTAGATCAAGATCTAATGTGTAGAAGTTGATAGATTCATTGATTAAGCAACAAATAACTCTCTATGATTGTAAAGTACAATCATTATTGTACTAAAAACTGTAAAATTTATCATGGTATCAGAGCTAAGTAAGAGAGTGATCATTGAATCATAAATCTTGTATAGATCATTGGCAAAATTTGTTTTTGGCCAATACTGGTGAGGGCGAGTTCTTCTAGAGTGATAGCTTGTAATCATTTGGATCAAAACTGTTGAAAATTGTCACTTCTCACTTGACATTGGTTCATGTAAATATTGATCAAACATTAGAATATGTTGATGATCTAATTTCACACGTGTGGAGCTTGTTCCCACGTCTGAAAGGATGTATTTTTCATGTTTGTATATATCCAAATTGATTTTGTATCATTCTAGTTAGTGTGAACATGAAATGACTAGTTTTTAGTCAAGTTGACTAGTCACCTACAAATTAGCTTTTCCTTGCATGTGCATGAGTAAATGCTCCCACATGGCAAGTGGATGTTCACACGTGTGTATAGAGTACTAGAAGATAAGAGTTGACCATTTTCCTTAGATCCTATTTTGTAGGGAATAAGCTTTTTGGATTTTAGTCATATTCTAGAAGGTCAACTACTGGATAAGGATCAAGGATGGATCAAATGGATAGATCTGAGTGATGTGGCACTCTTCACACGTGTGAAAGCCTGCTGGACTGTACCAGACTCATGGATGTACTTGATCCATAAAAGGATCATCATTTTGCTAAGAAGATTAATGAGACTTTTGCACTCTACACTTTTATGAGATTTCTAGTCATTTGTCTTGTGATTTTTATGTATGATTGCTATCTAGTATCATTGTACTTGTTGTTTTAGGTGCAGGCCGTACAGTGGACAGTACTCCACACGTGTGAGGCCGCTCTCACTAAAAAATGATGTCTTGATCCGTTGCTCTTGCTTAAATCCAAGTGTAGTGAATCTAGATCAAGATCTAATGTGTAGAACTTGATAGATTCATTGATTAAGCAACCAATAACTCTCTATGATTGTAAAGTAAAATCATTATTGTCCTAAAAACCGTAAAATTTATCATGGTATCAGAGCTAAGTAAGAGAGTGATCATTGAATCATAAATCTTGTAAAGATCATTGGCAAAATTTGTTTTTGGCCAATACTAGTGAGGGCGAGTTCTTCTAGAGTGATAGCTTGTAATCATTTGGATCAAAACGACTTGGAGGCTGTGTATGTACTTTTAACACGTGTGAAATCATACAGCAATTTTCAATTCAAGCTACTTTGTGTTTGTTGGTCCCAAAATCACAATACTAGTTCATTTTTGGTGCTTTTTGAAGCATAGTATTGATTGAGATTCATTCTAGCTAATGCCTATGACCAAATAGTGTTTTGGATCATTGAAGCATTTCTTTTTAGAGTCTAAGATCAGATCTTAGAGGCTGATTGGTTGAGATCCTTAGTTGAAGTGAAATTTCTAAGAAAATTTGTAAAGCAATTTTTTTTGTGAGAGTGAAAGCTAGGAATTTTTGGTAAGATCTTTGAGTATCATTCAAGCTTGTGTGCTAGTTTGATAGAGACAAGCCTATAGGCATTCTACTAAGCTTTAGGCCTTTTCATAGATCTTTTAAAATTCAAAAATCATTGTGATTTTTAAAAGAGCATTCATTCTAAAATGTCATCCATGGGTGGATATTTGATGGAATCAAGTGAGAGACTCACTTCCACAAATTATTCCATTTGGAAAGTGAGAATGGAATCACTCCTAGTGATCCATGATCTATATGACATAGTTCAAGGAGTAGAGGAAGAGCCTCAAACTCCCCAAGAACAAGCCAAATACAAGAAGAGAGCAAGATTAGCTCTACATTGCATAAAGTTAAATGTATGCAATGACCTCTTGAAAGAGGTGTCTTCTTGTACCTCATCCAAAGAGGCTTGGGATTCATTAAAGAGCATTTATGAATCCAACAATACTTCAAGAATCCTCATGCTAAGAAATCAAGTTTTCCAAAGCATGAAAGGAAGTGGAGAGAGTGGACAAGAGTATGTCCTTAGGATCAAATCTCTTAACAAGGAGTTAAGTGCAATAGGAGAGAAGATCCAAGATCAAGAACTAGTACAAATCATCTTGAATGGTCTAGGTGATGAGTTCACCAACTTAGTCCAATCATTTGCCATTCCAGACTCTCTTCCATCCATTGAAAAGTTGCACAATGTTCTTGTGGCCGAGGAGAGTAGGCTTCTACACCTCAAGACAAGAATGGATAGCATGTCACTTAATGGAGGAGAGGAGAAAGCTAACTTTACATCTAAAGGCAAGAAGAAGCAAAATTCATTCAAGAAAAATCAAGGCAAGGAGGCCGAGATGAAGAATGGAGGATCTACCTCCAAAGGCAAAGTGAAGAACAAGGCAAAACTAAAGTGTTTCTTTTGTGGAAAGAAATGACACTTTGCCTCAGAATGCTACTTGAAGAAGAATCAACAAGTCAAAGGAGATCAAGGGAACATTGCTCAAGAGGAAGAAGATGAGGATGCATTCAACACATCCTTAATGGTTGCATCTACACCAACTTCAAGTCAAGACACATGGTGGATAGATAGTGGGGCTAGTTCTCACGTGTCCTTTAACAAGCATTATTTTTCTACTCTTCTATCTTGTAATGACTCTAAGAAGTCAATATACACTGCTAGTGATCAAGCATGCAAGATAGATGGCATAGGATCTATACCTCTTTGCTTAGGCACATCTAAAAGGATAGATCTAGATAATGTTTTGTATGTTCCTACCATTTCAAGAAACTTGCTTATTGTAGGACAATTAATGGACAATGGACTAGATGTACATTTCAAGAATGGAGTTTGTTCCATCTTGAAAAATGATAAGTGCATAGCTAGTGGCATTAAGCAAGGTAGACTTTTCAAGTTGGATGCTAATGTTGCAAGTGAAAGTGTGAACTTGGCTAGGGAGGAGCTAAGTCAAGTGGAGCTTTGGCATAAGAGATTAGGCCATCCTAATCTTCAATCTATGGAGTCAATGGCAAGCAAGGAACTAGCTCTCGGCGTACCAAGAGGTTTCAAGAAGTGTGGAAAGATGTGTGAGGCATGTGGCCTTGCAAAGTCACACAAGTCTTCTTACAAGAGATCTTCAACAAGATCTCTCTCTCCCTTGGATCTCATACATTCTGATGTACATAGTTATTCACATGCAAGTAATGGAGGTGCCTTGATGTATGTAACTTTTATAGATGATTGTACTAAATTCACATGGATTGAGTTACTATCAAAGAAAAGTCTTGTTTATGAAGCTTTCATTAAGTTCAAGTCTCTAGTAGAGAAACAACTTAGTACTTCTATCAAAGCACTAAGATGTGATAATGGAGGAGAGTACACCTCCAATAAAATGAAAGACTTTTGTGAGATCAATGGTATTAAGTTACAATACACTTGTTCCTACACCCCTCAACAAAATGGGGTGGCCGAGAGAAAAAATAGGAGTCTATGTGAGTGTGCAAAGTCCTTGAGGCTTGATGCATCACTTTCCATCTCATTTTGGGGAGAAGCCATAACATGTGCTAATAAGGCCAAGCCCTCAAGGCTTACCTATGTGGACAAGGGAAAGCAAAAGGAAGGCTCTACATCTTCTACCTCTTACTCTTTTTTAGCTACATTGCTTGAAGAACCATCATCTTTTGAAGAAGCATATAAATCTAAAGTTTGGAGAGATGCAATGCAAGTAGAGTATGATGCATTAGAAGAGGATCATACTTGGAATCTTGTAAATCTTCCAAGAGGAAAGAAACCACTTGCATGTAAGTGGATTTATATAATTAAGTACAATCAAGATGGATCTATTAGTAAGTACAAAGCTAGGCTTGTTGCTAAGGGATTTCTTCAAATAAAAGGATTGGATTATGAAGAAACATTTGCACCTGTAGCTAAGCTTGTAACTATTAGATTAATCATTTCCATTGCTACTTTGTTCAAATGGGATCTCTACCAAATGGATGTGACAAATGCCTTCTTGAATGGCTTCTTAGAAGAGGAAATCTAAATGATGCAACGCGAGGGCTTCATCAAGGTTGGTGAGGAGCAAAAGGTGTGCTACTTAAGGAAGAGCCTATATGGCTTGAAGCAAGCACCTAGAGCTTGGTACTCTAGGTTGCATGATTTTCTCTATTCCCTTGGCTTTGTACTAAGTGCTTATGAACCTTCTTTATATTTCAAATGTAATGAAGGAAAGATCATCATTTTGGTTCTTTATGTTGATGACATCATTATGACAGGAAATGATGATGATGGCATAGGCAAAGTAAAAGTTGATTTATCTAGTGAGTTCAAGATGGTAGATCTAGGCTTCCTAAAGTTTATACTTGGGATAGAAGTGTCTAGAAGTAGCAATTGTACTTTCATAAGTCAATCTAAGTATTCTACTTCCATTCTTGAAAGATTTGGTATGAAAGATTGTAAGGGGATTGACACCCCTATGGAGCATGTTGTGAAAGCAACTAATGAAGGTGATGAAACATCCTTTGAGGACATCACCCTCTTTAGGAAGCTTATAGGCTCTCTGATCTATTTAACCATCACTAGACCTGACTTAAGTTTTTGTGTAAGCAAGTTGAGTCAAAGTATGCAAGCTCCTTTAGTTCATCATTGGAAAAGTGCCAAGAGAGTACTTAGATATGTTTCTAGTACTAGATTTTTTGGCATACTTTATGAAGGATGTAACTTGCACTTGAGAGCCTACTCGGATTCAGATTTTGCAGGTGACAAGATGGATAGGAAGTCCATTAGTGCATTTGCAACATTTCTTTGTGGAGGAGTGATATCTTGGCTTTCCAAAAAGCAAGATACAATCTCACTATCTTCTTGTGAAGCCGAGTACAAGGCATTGACTTCAACAAACAAAGAGCTCCTATGGCTAAGAAGACTCTTGATGGAACTACATGTGCTAGAGGCCGAGGAGATCCCTTACATATTTTGTGACAATCAAGCTTCTCAACAAATTGCTTCAAATCCTATCTTCCATGCTAGAACAAAGCATATTGAGATAGCTCACCACTTTGTGAGTGAGAAGGTACAATCCAAGGAAGTGCAACTACATCATGTACCATCATCCGAATGCATAGCTGATATCTTAACCAAATCATTTGTTCAAATATCCATTTTTTTAAGTTAAGATATGCTCTTGGAATTGTACATAGATGTACACTAGATTTGCCAAGTTAGAAGTGAGGAGGAGTGTTGAAAATTGTCACTTCTCACTTGACATTGGTTCATGTAAATATTGATCAAACATTAGAATATGTTGATGATCTGATTTCATACGTGTGGAGCCTGTTCCCACGTGTGAAAGGATGTACTTTTCATGTTTGTATATATCCAAATTGATTTTGTATCATTCTAGTTAGTGTGAACATGAAATGACTAGTTTTTAGTCAAGTTGACTAGTCACCTACAAATTAGCTTTTCCTTGCATGTGCATGAGTAAATGCTCCCACATGGCAAGTGGATGTTCACAAGTGTGTATAGAGTACTAGAAGATAAGAGTTGACCATTTTCCTTAGATCCTATTTTGTAGGGAATATTCCTATATTCTAGGAGACTAGCTTTTTGGATTTTGGTCATATTCTAGAAGGTCAACTATTGGATAAGGATCAAGGATGGATCAAATGGATAGATCTGAGTGATGTGGCACTCTTCACATGTGTGAAGGCCTGCTGGACTGTACCAGACTCATGGATGTACTTGATCCATAAAAGGATCATCATTTTGCTAAGAAGATTGATGAGACTTTTGCACTCTACACTTTTGTGAGATTTCTAGTCATTTGTCTTGTGATTTTTATATATGATTGCTATCTAGTATTATTGTACTTGTTGTTTTAGGTGCAGGCCGTACAGTGGACAGTACTCCACACGTGTGAGGCCGCTCTCACTAAAAAATGATGTCTTGATCCGTTGCTCTTGCTTAAATCCAAGTGTAGTGAATCTAGGTCAAGATCTAATGTGTAAAACTTGATAGATTCATTGATTAAGCAACCAATAACTCTCTATGATTGTAAACTTGAAGATTCAGACTGTATCCTATTCGATAAGCAAGATCCAATCACTTTGGAACAATCATTATTGTCCTAAAAACTGTAAAATTTATCAAAAATGACTTGGAGGCTGTGTATGTATGGTTTCACACGTGTGAACCGTACAACAACTTTCACTTCAAGTTACTTTGTGTTTGTTGGTCCCAAAATCACAATACTTGTTCATTTTTTGTGCTTTTTGAAGCATAGTATTGGTCTTGATTCATTCTAGCTAATGCCTATGACCAAATAGTGTGTTGGATCATTGAAGCATTTGTTTTTAGAGTCTAAGATCAGATCTTGGAGGCTGATTTGTTTAGATCCTTAGTTGAAGTGAAATCTCTAAGAAAAGTATAAAGCAATTTTTTTTATGAGAGTGAAGGCTAGGAATTTTTGGCAAGATCTTTGTGTATCATTCAAGCTTGTGTGCTAGTTTGATAGAGACAAGCCTATAGGCATTCTACTAAGCTTTAGGCCTTTCATAGATCTTTTAAAATTCAAAAATCTTTGTGATTTTAAAAAGCATTCATTCTAAAATGTCATCCATGGGTGGATATTTGATGGAATCAAGTGAGAGACTCGCTTCTAAAAATTATTCCATTTGGAAAGTGAGAATGGAATCACTCTTAGTGATCCATGATCTATATGACATAGTTCAAGGAGTAGAGGAAGAGCCTCAAACTCCCCAAGAACAAGCCAAATACAAGAAGAGAGCAAGATTAGCTCTACATTGCGTAAAGTTAAATGTATGCAATGACCTCTTGAAAGATGTGTCTTCTTGTACCTCATCCAAAGAGGCTTGGGATTTATTAAAGAGCATTTATGAATCCAACAATACTTCAAGAATCCTCATGCTAAGAAATCAAGTTTTCCAAAGCATGAAAGGAAGTGGAGAGAGTGGACAAGAGTATGTCCTTAGGATCAAATCTCTTAACAAGGAGTTAAGTGCAATAGGAGAGAAGATCCAAGATCAAGAGCTAGTACTAATCATCTTGAATGGTCTAGGTGATGAGTTCACCAACTTAGTCCAATCATTTGCCATTCAAGACACTCTTACATCCAGTGAAAAGTTACATAATGTTCTTGGGTCCGAGGAGAGTAGGCTTCTACACCTGAAGACAAGAATGGATAGCATGTCACTTAATGGAGGAGAGGAGAAAGCTAACTTTACATCTAAAGGCAAGAAGAAGAAACTTCCATTCAAGAAAAATCAAGGCAAGGAGGCCAATATGAAGAATGGAGGATCTACCTCCAAAGGCAAGGTGAAGAACAAGGCAAAACTAAAGTGTTTCTTTTGTGGAAAGAAGTGACACTTTCCCTCGGAATGCTACTTGCAGAAGAATCAACAAGCCAAAGGAGATCAAGGGAACATTACCCAAGAGGAAGAAGAAGAGGATGGATTCAACACATCCTTAATGGTTGCATCTACACCAACTTCAAGTCAAGACACATGGTGGATAGATAGTGGGGCTAGTTCCCACGTGTCCTTTAACAAGCATTATTTTTCTACTCTTCTATCTTGTAATGACTCTAAGAAGTCAATATACACTGCTAGTGATCAAGCATGCAAGATAGATGGCATAGGATCTATACCTCTTTGCTTAGGCACATCTAAAAGGATAGATCTAGATAATGTTTTGTATGTTCCTAACATTTCAAGAAACTTGCTTAGTGTAGGACAATTAATGGACAATGCACTAGATATACATTTGAAGAATGGAGTTTGTTCCATCTTGAAAAATGATAAGTGTATAGCTAGTGGCATTAAGCAAGATAGACTTTCCAAGTTGGATGCTAATGTTGCAAGTGAAAGTGTGAACTTGGCTAGGGAGGAGCTAAATCAAGTGGAGCTTTGGCATAAGATTGATGCATCACTTCCCATCTCATTTTGGGGAGAAGCTATAACATGTGCTAATTATTTGTGTAATAGACTTCCTAGTAGTGCTATAGATGGGATCTCACCTTATCAAGCCTTATTTGATAAGAAACCCAATGTAAAAGATTTTAAGATCTTTGGATGTATTTGTTATATTCACATCCCTTTGGAGACTATAAGGAAAGCAGACGCTACCTCCTTCAAAAGGATCTTTGTTGGCTATGGAGAAAATAACAAGGGATATAGGATATATGATCCTATATCCAAGAAAGTAAAGGTAAGCAAGGATGTACTTTTTGTTGAATTTCACACGTGTGGACTGTCCACAACATGTACTTGTGATCTCCTGAGGTGTGTAGATGCACCAAGATCAGGACTAGATTGAGATTCAAGATCTATCTTTGATTCTATGGCAAAAACACACTACTACATGCATTCAATCACTTCCAACTCTCACTCACACGTGTGAGAAGTGTTCCAAAAGTATTCTAAGTAAAAACAAGTTGCTCTCCTCGGGTACAGAGAGAAAAACCATCATGAGCTCTCGGGTAGAGAGAGAGAAAGCTAGAAATTCAATGACACTCAAAATCCACTCAATCTCAAAATCAATTAGATCCAAATGAGGAGTACAATGATACTAGTAGATCCACGAGCCACCACTATGTTTAACTATGATTGGATCACACTTTTTCACCTCTTAATTCTATTGGACCATTGATCCATGCACCTCTTAATTCTATTGGACTATATTTAAGTACACCTCAAATTCCTATTGGACCACACATGGTTCCACCTCTAAGTCCTATTGGAACTCTTAAACTTCATCAAACAAAAGCATTACACTTGTCTACACTCTAATTGGCACAAGTTTGGCCTCCTACTCTATTTTGGCTCAATAGTGGCATTACAAGTGGAAATGGATAATTTGCCATCTATGCCAAATTTGACCCTATCAACATCCTACACCTAGATGCTTGACTATGAAATTCTATGATACCCCTATATCAAACATTTTGATTTACTTTACAATTCTCCACACGTGGCAACATCCTCCACACATGTGAGATTCACTTACAAACTTCTATCATAAAAAATATCAAGTTGGATTTTTGCCAATTTCTCACACTTTTTGATGAGTCACAATTTGCTAAGAGCTTTTCAAATGGATCTAACCCATTGTGCATTGAAGATCTTGACAAATCCAAAGAGGATCTTGACAAACCCGAGGAGGATCATGACAAACCTGAGGATGGAGATATGGATCTGAGTCAAAAGGGGTCGAGAAGATCATCAAGGAACAAGGCCGAGCCCTCAAGGCTCACCTATGTGGACAAGGGAAAGCAAAAGGAAGACTCTACACCTTCTACCTCTTACTCCTTCTTAGCTACATTGCTTGAAGAACCATCATCTTTTGAAGAATCATATAAATCTAAAGTTTGGAGAGATGCAATGCAAGTAGAGTATGATGCATTAGAAGAAAATCATACCTGGAATCTTGTAAATCTTCCAAGAGAGAAGAAACTACTTGCATGTAAGTGGATTTATAGAATAAAGTACAATCAAGATGGATCTATTAGTAAGTACAAAGCTAGGCTTGTTGCTAAGGGATTTCTTCAAATAAAAGCATTGGATTATGAAGAAACATTTGCAACTGTAGCTAAGCTTGTAACTATTAGATTAATCATTTGCATTGCTACTTTGTTCAAGTGGGATCTCTACCAAATGGATGTGACAAATGCCTTCTTGAATGGCTTCTCAGAAGAGGAAATCTACATGATGCAACCCGAGGGCTTCATCAAGGTTGGTGAGGAGCAAAAGGTGTGCTACTTAAGGAAGAGCCTATATGGCTTGAAGCAAGCACCTAGAGCTTGGTACTCTAGGTTGCATGATTTTCTCTATTCCCTTGGCTTTGTACTAAGTGCTATGAACCTTCTTTATATTTCAAATGTAATGAAGGAAAGATCATCATTTTGGTTCTTTATGTTGATGGCATCATTATGATAGGAAATGATGATGATGGCATAGGCAAAGTAAAAGTTGATTTATCTAGTGAGTTCAAGATGGTAGATCTAGGCTTCCTAAAGTTTATACTTGGGATAGAAGTGTCTAGAAGTAGCAATTGTACTTTCATAAGTCAATCTAAGTATGCTACTTCCATTCTTGAAAGATTTGGTATGAAAGATTGTAAGGGGATTGACACCCCTATGGAGCATGTTGTGAAAGCAACTAATGAAGGTGATGAAGCATCCTTTGAGGACATCACCCTCTTTAGGAAGCTTATAGGCTCTCTAATCTATTTGACCATAACTAGACCTGACTTAAGTTTTTGTGTAAGCAAATTGAGTCAAAGTATGCAAGCTCCTTTAGTTCATCATTGGAAAAGTGCCAAGAGAGTACTTAGATATGTTTCTAGTACTAGATTTTTTAGCATACTTTATGAAGGATCTAACTTGCACTTGAGAGCCTACTTGGATTCAGATTTTGCAGGTGACAAGATGGATAGGAAGTCCATTAGTGCATTTGCAACATTTCTTTGTGGAGGAGTGATATCTTGGCTTTCCAAAAAGCAAGATGCAATCTCACTATCTTCTTGTGAAGCCGAGTACAAGGCATTGACTTCAACAACCAAAGAGTTCTTATGGCTAAGAAGACTCTTGATGGAACTACATGTGCTAGAGGCCGAGGAGATCCCTTACATATTTTGTGACAATCAAGCTTCTCAACAAATTGCTTCAAATCCTATCTTCCATGTTAGAACAAAGCATATTGAGATAGCTCACCACTTTGTGAGGGAGAAGGTACAATCCAAGGAGGTGCAACTACATCATGTACCATCATCTGAATGCATAGCTGATATCTTAACCAAGCCATTGTCCAAAGATCCATTTTTAAGTTAAGATATGCTCTTGGAATTGTAGATAGATGTACAATAGATTTGCCAAGTTAGAAGTGAGGAGGAGTGTTGAAATTGTCATTTCTCACTTGACATTGGTTTGTGTAAATATTGATCAAACATTAGAATAATGTGATGATCTGATTTCACACGTGTGGAGTCTATTCCCATGTGTGAAAGGATGTATCTTTCATGTTTGTATATATCCAAATTGATTTTGTATCATTCTAGTTAGTGTGAACATGATATGACTAGTTTTTAGTCAAGTTGACTAATCACCTACAAATTAGCTTTTCCTTGCATGTGCATGAGTAAATGCTCCCACATGGCAAGTGGATGTTCACACGTGTGTATAGAGTACTAGAATATAAGAGTTGACCATTTTCCTTAGATCCTATTTTGTAGGAAATATTCCTATATTCTAGGAGACTAGCTTTTTGGATTTTAGTCATATTCTAGAAGGTCAACTATTGGAAAAGGAATGGATAGATCTGAGTGATGTGGCACTCTTCACACGTGTGAAGACCTGCTGGACTGTACCAGACTCATGGCTGTACTTGATCCATAAAAGGATCATCATTTTGCTAAGAAGATTGATGGGACTTTTTCACTCTACACTTTTATGAGGTTTCTAGTCATTTGTCTTGTGATTTTTATGTATGATTGCTATCTAGTATCATTGTACTTGTTGTTTCAGGTGCAGGCCATAATGTGGACAGTACTCCACACGTGTGAATCCTCCTCCACTAAAAAAGGATCTGTTGATCCATTGCTCTTGCTTAAATCCAAGTGTAGTGAATCTAGATCAAGATCTAATGTGTAGAACTTGATAGATTCATTGATTAGGCAAACAATAACTCTCTATGATTGTAAAGTACAATCATTATTGTCCTAAAAATTGTAAAATTTATCATTGAACGGAATAGGCCAGAATCACACAACAATTAGTCCTACTGGTGTGTAACATGAATAAGAACCTATGACCAATGTCGCAGACCCAAGTGCTAGAATCTCATGGGATTGCACAATCCTTTTGTACCCACTTTTTCTATTGAGAATCACACAACAATTAGTCCTAATGGTGTGTAAAGTGAATGAGAACTATGACCTATGTTGGACCCAAGTGCTAGGATCTCTTGGGATATAGGAGCCATTTTTGGTAATTTCTACATTGTTGAGGGATCTCCAAGATTCCAACCCTAACTTAATAGGGATGAAAGATCCAACAAAATTAGCATTAGGGATATGTTTAGGGCTGCTCATACCTACTCAAACTCGTGATGGATCATGTATATATAGGTGATGATCTCTCACTAGAATCAATCAAGCAAACTCATGATTTTCCTCTTATATTGGTGCAATTGCTCTCTATGTTCATAATTCTTTGGGTTTTTGTGATTTCTAATCATTATAGGATTGAATGCAGTTTGGTGTACAGTGCTCAGACTGTGGGAGGTCGTACATTCAATGTCCATAGGATTGATTTGACAATGAAAAATCAGCATGCACCAGTAGAAAATAAGGATCTCTAAAACACATTGTTGAGAATAATGATTGTGAGTGCACTAGCAATGAATCGCCTACTCACAATCTTGAGATCATGATGGACAAAAATGTGCCCATTATCTTCTACTTCATCTTATTATAATATCTCCTAAAACATGTTGCCTTGGTTTAAAAAAATTTGTACTTGTGAGAGCTACCTAATAAAGAACAATAAATCAGTGCTTTTAGGCTATATTTTCCATGGTAGAATTAAAAAAAATCATGAACCTGTTAGATCAAATGTCAAATTGAGATGATAAATTGTTGATAAAGCTAGCTCACATTATGGACCTGAGTCCTGTTAGAAATCCATAAATCATAACATGAATAGACAGACTAGGATTCGAACCCAGGACCTCTTTCGTACTTGATGGGATGCTCTACCACTGAGCTATATGCCCTGTTTGATAGTTCTCTCTAGAGTGTGGGTTGATATTCCAACACCCCCCCTCAAGCCACACTTGGTTGGGGTCCTAGATGTCACCTGTCCCACAACTTGGGCCACCTAACCATGGCTTTGACACCATGAACTGTTAGGTCTAACTTGGCTCTGATACCATGTTAGAAATCCATAAATCATAATATGGATGGACAGACTAGGATTTGAACCCAAGACCTCCCTCATACCGAATGGGATGCTCTGCCACTGAGCTATCCACCCTGTTTGATAGTTCTCTCTAGAGTGTGGGTTGATATTCCAACACCCCCCCTCAAGCTACACTTGGTTGGGGTCCTAGCTGTCACCTGCTGCCTCAAAACTTGGGCCACCTAACCATGGCTTTGACACCATGAACTGTTAGGTCTAACTTGGCTCTGATACCATGTGAAGTTTTTATCACGTGTGAACTTCACCACACACCTTACAAGATCTTTATGAGGTGTTGTGATTGCACAATAAAATCCAAGACAAGAACACAATGGCATACAACAGACTGAAAAAACTAACTCCTTACTATGAGAGATAGCTATCAGCAAATATTCTAAGTGCTCATTATGGGAAAAACAACCTGCTCTTGGGTAGAGAGAGAAAATCAACACATAAAACTCGGGTAGAGAGAGAATGAGCCCAAAACACCAAAATCTCACTATTCACAATATGGCAAGACAAGCCAAAATTTCCCTACATCAATGAGGCTCGAGTTCCTATAGTGGAGTTGCATGGAAAGTCCACTTCATTCAATTAACTCAACTATCATAGATCCACATGTAAAACTACATGCATGGATATTGCATGTACTACATGTCAACTTTCAAAATTACCTAGACATGTGTAGATCATGTAAACTACTTTGTGTGTTGCATGCACTGATTGCATGTTGCTTGCATGCACTCCAAATGACTTTGCATGTAATCTAAACTTTTGCATGACATCAAGATTGAACCTACCTAACTTAAACTCGTCGACCTATTCTAGAAAGTTATGTGCTCAATTCACATACCTTTATGTACAATAAAATATACAATGGAAATAAGATAGGCATGGCCCCCAAACTCGAGATAGGAAGATATAATTTTACTAATCTTCACACTCCTCCTTAAAATATATGTTTCTATCCAACGTAGACTTTGAAAATAGGCCAAGGTTAGACCTCATCTTGATAAAAACATTCTTGAGCAATGGCTTGGTGAGAAGATCTACAACACAATTTGAAGATCCAACATGCTCCAATGAGATCTCTCTCTCAATAACTTTTTCTTTTACAAAATGATGAGCTACCTCAATGTGTTTGCTCCTTGCATGGAACACAGGATTGTTTGCAAGAGCCTGAGCCGAGATGTTATCATTCTTGATAATTAGAAGGTCTTCATCTCCATAACACTTTAGCTCCAAGACTAGCCTTTTGATCCATAAAACTTCCTTTAATAGCACTAGGATCATCCTTCTTCCTAGTCTCTAAAGGTACATGCACATAGCATAAATAGCCAAAGATCCTAAGATGATCTACCTTAGGCTTTTTCTTATACAACATCTCAAATGGTGTTCTTCCTTCTATTGCAAGATTAGGAAGTCTATTACAAAGATAATTTGCACATGCAATTGCTTCTCCCCAAAAACTTTTAGGTAGAGATGCTTCTAGCCTAAGGGCTTTTGCACATTCACACAAAGTTCTATTTTTTCTTTTAGCAACTCCATTTTGCTGAGGAGTATAAGAACAAGAAAATTCTCTTTGCATTTTTTCTTTCTCACAAAAGTCTTTAAACTTCTTAGAGGTATATTCACCTCCACTATCACTTCTCAAAGCTTTCAACTTGAAAGAAAATTGTTTTTCTACATAAGCTTTGAAAGTAAGGAAAACATCATAAACCATGGCTTTAGAAAATAGCATGTAGATCCAAGAATATCTTGTATAATCATCTACAAAAGAAACAAAGCAATTTGCTCCTCCTTTGCTTTTGGTTGAAGAGAAATGAACGTCAGAGTGCACGAGTTCAAATGGATGTTGTGTTTTGATGCTTGATCTTGGAAAAAGTCTTCTATGTGATTTTGCCACAACACAAGCTTCACAAGGTTGAAGCCCCTTTGACAGTGTCTTTGGTAGTCCAACAGCTTTTCCTTCCTTGACCATAGATTGCATGGCTTTGAAATTGGGATGTCCCAATCTTTTATGCCACAAATCCTCCTGATGAACCTTGGTCTCATAAGCATTATCTGAAATGTTAGCGCTCTCCCTTGAATCTAGTTTGTACAACTTTCCAATCCTAGATCCTCTAGCAACCACTTCATTTTCTCTTGAGATTATACATTTGTCAACACTAAATTTGACATCCAATCCACTATCAAACAATTGTCCTACACTAATGAGATTCTTGGTTAGTCTAGGTACATAAAGTACATCATGCAAACAAAAAGATTTTGATGATGATGCATGCAGTGGAATACTTCCTATTCCTTCAGTTCTACACTCTACGTCATTAGTGGTATAGATTGATCTTTTTTCACCTAGATATGGCATGAGACTTGTGAAAGAGTTTCTAGAACTAGACATATGGGAACTAGCCCCACTATCTATCCACCAGATTTTTTCATTCTTGAAAGGAAAAGATGAAAAACTAGACATCATTAAAGAATCAACTCTTTCACTACCCTCACACTCTTCCTCATTAGTAAGGTTAGCTTGCTTGGATTCGTTCTTCTTCTTGAAACAGTTTGATGCATAGTGGCCCTTCTTGCCACAAAAGAAACATTTGATCTTTGACAGTTTCTTCTTGCCACTGGATGTTTCAATTTGTGAGGATTGATCCTCACCACTCTCTTTGGCATTGTCATACTCTTCTCTAAGTCCATTAAGGACTACTTGAACAAGTTCAGTGTTCCTAAGAGCATCAGCAATACCAGCTAATTCTTGATGAAGATCATTTACTCTCTATTACAAAATTATCTTACACGCAGGCGGATTCGTATTCTGTATTTTTTGTCTTCTGACGTCTTGTCTTGCTTACTAGCATTAGACTTACTGTAATGTGCATCAATTAGAAAGTATATAGTTCGCGAACAATTTCATGTCGCATTCTTGTAACTTACAAATTAGAAAGAGTAAGCATCTACAACTAATTCGCAAATTACAAGAGTGGCATATTAGCCACGATCTAGAATACTTCTGATGATACATAAGATGAAGCACTCTCATCTACTCTTTGATAACTTAGAAAAATTTGATTTCTAAGTGTAAGCAATCTAAAAGTGTTGCTAGATTTCATAGGTTGGATCAACATCATCATTGTTAGATCCGAGATTGAAATAGCAAGCAATAGGATTCAGAGGCCAAGGTCCTCCTCTCTACTATAAAAAGGGACCAACTCAAGTTTCCTTCTCTATCACTTTTCCTCCATCTTTCATGCTTTCTTTGGATTTATCAATTATCAGATCTTATTGTTACTGGGATTGCATGTTCTTATACTTTTTATGAGAGAGAAAGGGAGAGAGAAAAAGAGTAAGCTATCTTTATTGTGGATCTTAGTGTTAATGGAGTAGTGTTAATGCTTAGGGTAAATGGATATTAGAATTAGATCTGGATCTTTCAATCATGTTGAAATCTGAAATATGCTATCGCTCTCATGGGAACGAACCTACGCGTGACAACTAACTTCATCTCCTTGATGCTAGATTGATTCAATCTTGGGTTGAGGATAGGCAAGGACAGAAACCCACTACAATTTTGGTGCCATTGCCGGGGAGCTACGCCAATTTTTCAGTTTGCAGCATGTTTGTTGGATGGTTAGCTTGCATTATGCATCTTGTCGTGGCATTAATAGTGTTAATGTCGCGAACGATCTTGTGCTTGCTCCAAGCATTGATTTCTAAGCGAGTTTTGGAGGTGATTTCATAGAGGAGGCTTCTAACATTCAAAGAGAGGGAAAATCAGAGATTTGGAGACACTTCAAGGCTGTTCGAAGGTGTAGAGAACACCTCCTAAAGTGATTTAGATTCAGTCCTTGATTTATGCATCAAATTAGATCAAATTTTCATCAATTTTGATCAATTTTTGCTTGTGATTGGATAGTAGATTGTGTTGCATCCTCATTAAGTTCCATTTAGATCTTTTGCAAGTGGTTTTGGAAGGATATTAGGTTGTTAAAATTCACTCTTGATCAGATCATTTGGAAGCTTTTATGTTCTTTATAGAAAGAGGGGCAATTCTACTAGTATTGTCTACTTCAGTCAAGCAAGTGCATTGTTTCTAGAATTCTATGATTTGATTTTGTTAAAGATCATTCTTAGATTTTTATAGGAAGCCTTTTCAGGTCCCTAAGAAGTGGGATAAGGTAGATCGTCAATCAAAGCAATAGAAGTAATCTTCATTTGTGTCAAGTCCTTGATTAGGAGAATAGATGGCATCTTTAAATGCATATCTTTTGGATACCAATGAGAGGCTCAACAAAACTAACTATTCCATATGGAAAGTTAGAATGGAATCCATCATGATCATGCAAGATCTAATGGAGATTGTAAATGGTAAGGAGGATGAACCTATTCAAGCTCAAGAAAAAGCCAAATACAACAAGAGGTGCAATATTGCACTACATTGTATAAAAATGAATGTTGCAAATGAACTCTTAAGAGAGGTAGGAGATTGCACTTCGGCTCAAGATGCTTGGGAGACTTTGCAAAGTTCTATGAATCCAAGAACCAAACTAGGATGTTAGCTTTGAAGAATCAAATCTATAGAAGCTATCAAAAAGAAAGGAGAATTGCACATACTTTTGTCTTAAGAGTGAAGGAATTGAACAAAGAGCTAGCCTTCATATGTGATCCTATCAAGGATGAAGAGCTTGTTCAACTCATATTGAATGGACTAAGCTTTGAATTTGACAATCTGGTTCAGGGATATGCAATTATGGACAAGCTACCCATACTTGAAGAGCTCCAAGGCACACTCATGGCCGAGGAGTCAAGATGGAGCCAAATGCAAGAGAGGATGGATAGACTTTCCATCCAAGGTGGAGATGACCAAGCTCTCTTCACCAAAGGCAAAGGGAAGTCCAAATGCAAAGGATCAACATTCAACAAGATGGAGGCTATGATCAAGGAGGAGTATGCTTTAGGCCTACCAAGGTCTATTGGGAAGGAAGACAAGGTTTGTGAAGCTTGTGCTTTATCCAAGGCACATAAGAAGGTGTTTCCTAACTCCATCACAAAATCATCTCATCCTCTTGAACTCATACACTCGGATGTGCACATTGCTAGCACCAAATCTAATGGAGGTTCTTTTTAACCTTCATTGATGACTACTCAAGATATTGTTGGGCAGCCGATTACGCAAGTTTTGGCAGCCTGCTCCGCTAGTTTAGCAAGTATGATCCAAATGATTTTTTATTTTTATTTGTTTTCAATTTATTGTTTTCACTACTTAATTGTTAATTTCTTTCGGAAAAGACAGTATGAAAAAAAAATGAATGGAAATATTGATAAGCAAAAGTCATAAATGTCATCAGATCATAAAGTAGTCAGATCTTTATGGGAGAATGACTTGGAAAATTACTTTTCTGGTCACTTTTTGCACAAATTGTGTTAGAATTGTTCGTCGAGTTTTCTGAAGCAAGATCCACCTCAGATATACCCATACTGAGGTGGGCAAACGTTCTTTTCACCAGTTGGTACCTGTTTTGGAGTTAGGCGAATGATCAGCAATATGCCATTTTGAGAAGCTTCGATGAGCACTTTACTCTCCTCAGAAACCTTCCGGAAAGCTTTTGTCACGATAGACGATTCCGAGCTGTATATTCGGTTTACCAACTGTAAAATGGGCAACCGAGAACTAGACGGTTATGTCCAAAAGTTCCTGGACTCTTTGGCCAAGGTGCCACTTTTTGATCATAAGTTAGCATAGTGGCAATTTATTGTCGGACTGCCCGCTGACCATCAAAATGAATGCAAACGAAATATCCTTAACTCACTAAAGTATGCAATCCGTGTGGCGAAAGCCTATGATAGTACAGTTGTTGCTTCACGGAAAAGCGTGCACGGCCAAACGGCCTCGAAACCTAGGCAAGAAAAATCTAACAAGCGTAAGAAGCAGTTTTTTGACGAGTTGGAAGCAGAAGCGTACCAACAGTCAAAGAAGAAGAAGAATAAGAAAAAATTGGTGGTAAAAGACAAAGCACCATTGGCGGTGCTTAAACAGGAATCTGTGTTTTCTCTGCAATAAACCCGGGCACCGTGCCAAACAGTGCCAGAAACGGAAAGCAAAGTCGTCAAGTTTCATGACTATGGATTTACAGGCAGGTAAATTGGAAGCCAATTTGTTAAATAATTGTGATTGTACTTGTAACTTTAGTGCAATCTCTTTTAAGCCTAATGAATTGTTTCGTGTGAGAGGCAATATTTTAGGGAAAGACGTGAATGTGCTATTTGATTCAGGTAGTACTTACAATTTTTTGAATGCTCAACTTGTGCAGAAGCTCTGAGTACCCACCATGGCCAGTGATCACCGTTACGTGGTTTGTCTTGCCTCAAGGTCAGACACTGAGATTTGGGATGTCAAAGTCTCGAACTTAGAGCTTCGGATGCAGGATAAATCTTGCGAGGTGTCGTGGGACCACCACCAGTTTTGGTGGGGGATACTGTTGGAGGGTTTGCAGATCCCAAGACAACCCTAACCCTAGCTAATAAGTGAGAGGGATTTGGCACCCTACGTGTGTAAGTCCAACCCGATGA
Organism: Diphasiastrum complanatum; assembly: GCA_029204225.1. Taxonomy (NCBI): domain Eukaryota; kingdom Viridiplantae; phylum Streptophyta; class Lycopodiopsida; order Lycopodiales; family Lycopodiaceae; genus Diphasiastrum; species Diphasiastrum complanatum. The sequence goes on from CM055099.1 coordinate 56,621,553, forward strand.
TCACATAGTTATTTGATTACGTAGAAAGTCAATAAAAGGACTTTAGGCCTTTTTGTGAGACTTTTAATGTCGCAGGGCCTAAATGTCAAGTTAGTGAATATAATAGGGGTTCCCACCAAATTTCAATGTCAAATTGGGTCCTCTAATCAATGCAAAAGTTTTCCACTCTTTTTAGATTTGAATGGGCCAATAGGATTTTGAGGCCAAGGCCTCCTCTCCACTATAAAGAGGGGCCAACTCGAGTTTGTAAATCATGTCTTCATCTTCATTTCAATACAAGCAGATTGGTTCTCTTATGGAATGGACTTGTGAATGTCCTTGCTCTCTAACTCTATTTCTCCTCCTCTCATGCTTTTGTTGTATTTGTTAATTGTTAGATCTAAATTTTATTGGGATTGTATGTGAGAGACAAAGGGGGAGAGAGGAAGCAAGTAACTATCTTATTGTGGATCGTAGTGTTAATTGATTTAGTGTTAATGGACGTTAGTGTTAATTTGTAGTGTTAACAGATGTTAGAGTTAATTTCGGATCATCTATGAATGATGGATTTGTTTTATGCTATCGCTCTCACGGGATCGAACCTCTGCGTGACGACTAACTTCATCTCCTTGATGCTTGTGTGCTTGGATCTTGAGTTGAGGATAGGACAAGAAATAAAGCCAATACATAGGATGTTGGCAAGGGGAAAGGGTAATATAGTAGGAATTTTCAATGTTGTATTTGGAAAATAGGTAGGTGTGGTGATAGGAAAATTGGATGGAGAAATTAGTGCAAATCTTGAAAAAGCATTGGAAGATGAAGGCATATTCATATGATGGGTGGGTACATTAAATTGTGGAATGGAGAATATAGGAGAAGTAGGAAGCATAGAAGAGGTGAGAATAGATGAAGAGGAAGATATGGTAGTACCAAAAGTAGTCAAAACTGGATCCATGTCCCTGAACATATGTCAACCTTTTCATTAAAATACTTCATTTCAATATGCTTTGCCTCCTTATAATCTAAATTTTCTCTGCCTATGATCTAAAATACTAGTAACCCATTGTTTTTTTTTTTGAAAAATAAAGTGGACTCTTCTAATTCACAACATAGAAATAAAGCATAATAGTAACAACACTCACAACAACAATAATTTACTTATAACTTCCATGTTTCTATGCTTCAACATTAAATATCATAATGATTCTAATACAAGTAGGTAAGCCATATAGATCTTCTCAACAATCTTCTCATTAGGAAAGAACTCTCAAGAATAGTCTCAATAGAGATGGGCAAATAGATATCTCTCAAAATAGGAATTCCATAATGATAAGGTACTCATGAAATTTGCCATTCTCAACCACATATGATCTTGAACATTCTTACTACAACATTTTTGTTCTCATGCACAATTACATTCTTAGAGTCATAATTTTGTTCTTTTTCTTTTGCATTATCTCTTGCATTGTTTATAGAAATGTGCAAATGACATATGTTTACCTTGCATGGCATAATAATCGATAATAGTGTGTTCCCTACATGTCAAGTGGAAGGTGGTTTTTCTGTTGCCCATAGTTTCTACCTTTGCAATACATACAATTATCACTTTGATCATAATATACCTAAATTTAAAAAACAACACCTAAATCTAAAATACATCACCTATATTCAGAATGCAACACCTAAATCTAAATGCAACACTTAAATCTAGAATGATAATCTAAATCCAAAATGCAACACCTAAATCTAGCATGTAGCACCTAAATCTAGAATGATCACCTGAATCTAGAATGAAACACCTAAATCTAGAATGATCACCTATGCAGCACCTAAATCTAGAATGTCCAAACATGCTACAATCTGAGAAATTGACGTAGCTCCCCGGAAAGGGTGCCAAAATTATAGCGGTTTTATTTCCTATCCTATCCTCAACCCAAGATCCAAGCACACAAGCATCAAGGAGATGAAGTTAGTCATCACACAGAGGTTTGATCCGTGAGAGCAATAGCATAAAACAAATCCAACATTCATAGATGGTCCAAAATTACCTCTAACATTCGTTAACACTGCAAATTAACACTAGCATCCATTAACACTAAATCAATTAACACTACAATCCACAATAAAATAGTTACTTGCTTCCTCTCTCTCTCTCCCTTTCTCTCTCACATACAATCCCAATAACATTCAGATCTAACAATTAACAAATACAACATAAGCATGAGAGCAGGAGGAATAGAGTTAGAGAGCAAGGACATTCACAAATCCATTCCATAAGACTAATCTGCTTGTATTGAAATAAAGATGAAAACATGATTTACAAACTTGAGTTGGCCCCTCTTTATAGTGGAGAGGATGGCCTTGGCCTCAAAATCCTATTGGCCCATTCGAATTTAAAAAGAGTGGGAAACCCTTGCATTAATTAGAGTACCCAATTTGAAATTGAAATTTGGCCCTATTTTATTCACTAACTTGACATCTAGGCCCTGCAACATTAAAAGTCTCGCAAAAAGGCCTAAAGTCCTTTTCTTGACTTTCTAATTAATCAAATAACTATGTGAACATCGGGTTGGACTTACACGTGCAAGGTGCCAAATCCCTCTCACTTATTAGCAAGGGTTAGGGTTGCCTTGGGATTTGCAAACCCTCCAACATCCTACTGTTTCCTTTATTCTTGAGAAGACTCATCTCATCAAAGTCTTGGAATTCCAAGAACCCAAATTAATGAGATTAGCAAAAAAATATTGGAAATAACTATTCACTAATATTAAGTTTGATGATGGTGGGTTTCCATATGAAAATACTCACCATAATGGAAAGATTTGACAGAGTGGTCATGAAGACCATATTATGTATTGGCCAAAGAATCAATTTATATTCACATTAGCAAGGAGACATAGAAAAGTTACAAAGAAAATGTGGTCTCCACTTTTAATGGAAAGATAACAACTACATCTAGATTGAAAGTATTACTCATGCCCCTCTCAAAGCTTTATGTTATCTTATCCACGATAAACTACTATGTATTCATGCTTCATTTGGTTTACTGCATATCCACTAGTATTGATGTTTGGTTCTGTACAAAAGCACTTGCATTCCTCAAAGAATGGAGTATTGTAATCTCCAATGTTATAAGGAATGGATTCTTGGAAATAAAGAAAAACAATGAATTCCAAATGTGCACTACACCCTACCCACTTGTTGCTATGAATCAAGCCTTAACTTTTAACCTACAATTTGTTCAAGAAAAAAGAACTTAAGAAGAAAGGAATAATAATGTAAGAAAAACAAAAAAAAAAACAAAAACAAAAAAAAAATAATAAAAAAAAAAAAAACGACCAAAGAAAAGGAAAAGGAAAAAGAGAATAAAAGATATGTATATTTGTCAGAGAGTGAAGAAGAAGATGATGATGAGGTGAAAACAGCTCCATGATCTAAATGAAGGAACCCTCTCCAGCTCCATCATCTCAAGAAAGAAAATTAAAAGAATCAAGAATACAACATCAGCCACTTAAGAAAGTGTCACCTCCTTTGTTGAAAAACATGCCAAGTAAATCTATCCCAAGAGATTATTGAAAAAGTAAAAGAGAAAAATGAAAAAATAAAGTTGATAGATATTCCAAAAATCCATGATGTAAACAAGATTTAGGAAAATCTTGTCAAGTAGATCAAAGAGATTAAAGATGAGAGAACAAAGCCAAAGAAAATGATATTCATCAATTATATCATCTAAAGATGCTGCAAATTCTCAACTCAAACAGAATTTGGAGTATAAACAACAACTGGTAAAAAGATATAGTGTACATCTCACTCTTCTATCTCCCACCTCTTCTCCACATACTATACATGAGAAACATGTGACTTTACCTATTGCTGATGTATTTGCATCGGGGCCTATTCCTCTTAATGATGTTGCTACTTCTATTGGTCCTATTACTACCATTGAGACTTCTACAGATCTTGTTATTGTCAAAGTACAGTACTTTGGACCCTACTTGAGCCTATTAGTGACTCATAAGAGGGATTGATTGACTGATTATCAAATGAATGCAAACTAGACAACAAAAATTGAGATCTATATTGGCAATTCTACACACATCAAGCAAGAGCAATCTCAAATCATTAATCAAAGTGAAGATCCAGTCCCCACACGTGTGGTACGACCTTCAGTACGTCCTGTAGGCAGTAAATGAAGTTTAGAACACTTAGAACATCCAAATGGAAACAAAGCACATAGTGTAGAGAGTCGAGTTTGCCAATGAGCTCTCAAAAATAATCCAAGGCATTACCATGGAGAGATAATGATACATAGAAGACCTTTTTCCCACCTCAACTTAGGTGAAGATCCAGCATGTAATAAGGAAGATGAGTGAGGCTTTTTTCCCTAATTTGCCATTCTAGTCCTAATTTGCCATTCTAGCCTAACCTTTGATTTTTGCCATGTTGGTGCTAGATTGATCAACCTACTCCATAAATCTAGGAATTTGGTCCTATAATGTAGAAATCATTACCAAAAAAACTTGACCAACTCTATGAAACATGATCTAACCTAATCTAGTGTAGATTCACACGTGTCACCATAGCCTCACATGTGTGGGACCCACCTATATACATATTTACATGGTTTAATTTAGCTAGATTTGCCAATTTTGACATTTTTTCACACTCCTCCTCAAATCTAGCTTTGGAAACTATGATACACTTATCAATTACTCCAAGCAAAGATCTTAGCTTAACAAATGAATCCTTGGGGAAGGATTTAGTGAACAAATCGGCTAAGCAACTCGATGAAGACACATGTTGGAGTTTGATTTATTTGGCTTGCACCTTCTCCCTCACAAAATGATGAGCAATCTTGATATGCTTGCTCCTTGCATGGAATGTAGGACTGGTTGCAAGTGATTGGGCTGACTAGCTATCACAATAGATCATAGGTACCTCCTCGGCCTCCGTAACATGAAGCTCCACCAATAGCCTTTTGAGCCATAAGACCTCCTTGCATGTTGATGTCAAGGCCTTATACTCGGATTTCGTTGAAGACGATGAAATAGTATCTTGCTTATTTGAAAGCCATGACATTACTCCATCACAAAGAAATGCAGCAAATGCACTAGTAGGTTTTTGATCCACTTTGTCACCTGCAAAATCCGAGTCACTATAGGCTCTTAAGCCAAGAATGGTCCCTTTGTAGAGTATGCCAAAATTCCTAGTTGATGAGATATATCTTAGGACTCTTTTGGCCATCTTCCAATGTGACACAAGAGGACATGGCATATATTGGCTTAACTTTCCAACACTATAACTAAATCAAGTCTAGTTATAGTCAAACAAGGTAAGGAGCCTATCAGCCTTCTATAGAGAGTGATGTCCTCAAGGGAAGCTTCATCACCACTTACAGCTGCTTTACATTTTGCTCCATTGGAGTCTTAATGCCTTTAAAATTCTTCATTCCAAATCTATCTAGGATGGATGTTGCACATTTAGATTGACATATGAAGCTAAAATCCAATCCTCTTATGACTTCTATTCCAAGAATGAAGTCCAATAGGCCGAGATCAACCCTCCTAAACTCTTTAGATAGAACGAGATGGGGTACGGGACGTCAAAACATTTCGTGGGAGTCCACTGCACCTCTCCACCACATTCGTTCAAGGCCAGAGAGTGACTGGCTAGAAACAGGGCTTCCCCGCAGGGCAATAGAAGTGCTTGACTATTTTGCCTACTTGGACACAATACGAAAGGGCACTATTGTGCTTGTATGAAAATGTCACATTGGAAGTATGTACATAGGTCTTCGCATAGTGACAGACGGCTCGTCCATCGGAGGTCTATAACTAATTTTTGAATCCTTCTTTTCGGCACCAAAATTCATGCCCTGTTAGGGCACCAAAAACTGAGTGTTGGGCCCAAACTTATCGCAAGCGGCCAAGATTGGGGGTACGGGACGTCGGAACAGTTCATGGGAGTCCACTACACCTCTCCACCACGTCCGTTCAGGACCAGAGAGTGATTGGCTAAAAGCATGGGTCACATTTGGTGTTTGACACTATCATCTCTAAAACGGTTTAACTTCCATGAGTCGTATGGACAATTGTTTCTAGTAGTGTAGAGTGATGCCATAGGCAAATATTCATCACCGTAGTTCTCTACTTGTATTGACAAACGACACTTGATTCAGACTCTTGGGCGATCCGATATGTTCTCCATTGCAAAATGTCTAACTATGTCTACTCCATTTGTTGCTTTTGTAAAAAGTAATGCCATATGTGTGATTTCTTGAGAAGGAAGCCAAATGGGGTTGGCAAACCTACAAAGTGATTTGAAAACTAGGATATGAACTTGTCAAAGCTCGTTGCCCAACATTCTTGTCAGTGCACGTGCAAACCCTGGGATTGGTGCCAATGTTCTGCAAGCCACAGGTCACCTTCTGCAAAATATTTTATATGATTTCATATTAATGAATGGGTAAAGACTTTGCAATGTGTTTGTGGACACCTCATCATGTCACCCTATGAAATAGCAATTTAATAGCTCTGAAATATTCACAACCTCTTAACTACAAATATAATTGTGTAACACCAAACACTACTAACTTGTCCAGAGTTAGTTCAAAATTTTAGCTAATTAAAAAATGATGTCAACAATTCTCTTTGTTCAATTGAAGCCGAATAGAAATCTACTTAGAACAAAATCGGGTGCATGATAGGGAATTAGATTTATGCTCACAAAATTTGGTACAAGTTGTGAGCCTTGTGTGATGAAAGACTAGACACACTTATGTTGTAAGTCAATGCATTTTTTGACCTGGTTTGGAAATTTTGTCATTTTGCTATTGTGGGTGTCAAAATCATCGCTTGCAATTTTTAACTTGTGGCATTCAGCTCATCCATCTGTTATGTTTTAGCATGATCTAAATGAAAGAAGTTTACATGTGTACTTTGTTGGGGAACACTACAAAAAAATAGACTCCCAAACTAATTTGTATATAGGTCTTGCTAAATCCGCAAAGAACAAAATAAATATTTGATAGTAATTTGCATGACCGATAGACACATAGACTCCTCGAATTGTTCTTGGCAGTGATAACTCCACAATGACTTTGATTTTGGAATAATCCGTAGCAATGCCATGTCTTGATATCACATGTCCAAGGACAACTCCATGAGTGAGCCAAATTTGACATTTTTTCTAGATTTAAGGAGATTTGGTATTTGTGACAACGTTCAAATACTTTTTCCAAACAATCCAAATGGTCTGTATCGGCACTATGGACTCCAAGATCATCTGAGTAGATTTCCAGGAATTTATGCAAGTAGCCTTTGAAGGCAAATTGCATGACAGTTTGAAATGAACTAGGTGCATTGCAAAGTCCAAACGACATAACTTTATAAGCATAAGTTTTCCATTCTATTACAAAAGTTGTTTCATGGCGATCCACAGGTGCGATATTAACTTGGTTGTAACCACTAAATCCATCCAAAAAACTGTAAGCTTTCGCCATAAAGGTAACGAAAATTGATCATTTCTCATCACTTTGTTCAAAGCTTTGAGATTCACGCAAATTCTCATATTTCCATTCTTCTTAGGAACGACGACAATTGGCGAAATCCATTCCGTATGTTCGATTTCATAAATAAAGTCAGATTCAAGTAGTCTTTGTAGCTCTTTTTTTTATGAGATCTGTAACGTTTGGATTACAGCGATAAAATTTTGTGACCTTTGGAACTACATCAGGCATTAAGGGTATCATATGCTCAGTAACCGAGGTAGGAATTCCTTTGAGATCCTTGTACGTCCAAGCAAAACAATCTTGGTACTTGATCATTAACTTTCTTAATGCTTGAAATTGTTCGGGGGTAAGTTGCGCTCAAACTTGAACAATTTTCTCTGGCCCTCCTGGTTCAACAAGATTCTTGGTCCATCATAAATCTCCTTTGTTTCTGATACTTGCACTTCTGGTTCACGATGAGCCTTGGGTAACATAATTGTGAAAGTACTGTACTTGTGGATCTACAAAAGATGCACAAGAGTGATTGGATGTCTGCTTAACAATCTATCAAAAAACTAGACACAAAAAAGTTGATCTAGATTGGCAATTTGACAAACAACAAGCATTAACAATCAAAAGCATTGATAAACATTGAAATCCGAGCCCACACGTGTGTACTACAGGCTGCAGTACGGCCTTCAACCTGAGAAACAAGTAGAAATTGATTTGGTTTCATTTGGATCACAAAAACTCAATGTACATAGTGAACTAGCTTGAGATTGCCAATGAGCTCCAAAAATTTTCTATCTTCTCACTATGGAGAGAGGGAATACATAGCAAATTCGACTTCCTTCTTGAAGTTAGGTGGATTTCCAGCATGTAATAAGGAAGTTAACTCACTCTCCTTGACCTCAAATGAAACCCTAGTCTATTTCTTAGAGTTATGCTTGGTAGGTAGCTAGTTGGTCAAATTTTCACCTTAAACTTAGGTGTAGGTCCTATAAAGTAGGGATGACCACCAAATAGACATGACCAACTCTCTTGACTTGACCTAACCTACATCAGGATGGGTTTCCCATGTGGCATCATGGCCTCACATGTGTGGGACCCACTTGTGTACACAATTTACACTATTCTACATGGTTTTTTATCAAGCTAGATTTGCCAATTTTTGGCAATTCTTCACACTCCTCCTCAAATTTAGCTTGATCTATTTACAACTCTCTTGATAGATCAATGAAAGCTTTTAGAAGTGTCTAAAAAATCCAGCTACAAAGAAGGAACTTTTGAGACTCCAATAGAGAATGATGTCCATGAAGGATCTTTCACCACCTCTTAGAGGATCCCTTACAAGATGTTCCATAAATGTGTCTATATACATGTAGCACACTTCAAAACTAGACATCATGCCAAGCCATGGATTCCAAGGCATTTTGTGCACTTGAAGATACATCAATTAAAATATTAAGTGCATAAATAATGTTGCCAAAGACAACTTGTCTTGCTTGGTCCATATGATTGAGCCTAGATGGCTCCATCTTGATACTCAAGGTTCTTCTTGGAGTCCTCGAGTCTTGAGCTTGCTCCTCCACTTGACTTGACTCCAAACCATCAATGAATTGAATAAGGTGTTGATCCAAAGGTGCTTCTTCAGGTTTACAAATCTTCCACTCTTGAAAGATCACATTTCCACCATTGACAAATTCTTTGGCTGAAAACAGGTAGATTCTACAATCTCTACTTGAAGAGCAAAACACTACCATTATTCCTATCATTGAAATAGGATAATCTTTGGTCCTTACATTGGAATGATCATTCTCAAAGCATGTGGACCCAAATATTTCCAATACAATTGATGTTTCATCTTTTATGACACTATTCAAACTATTACAAAAATAGTTATCCAATGAAATTGCTTTATCAACAACAAATGTAGATTTTAAAGCATCCCATTTCATTGTCTTGTCATACAAAGCAATAAACACCATGAATCTTAAAGGTAAGAAACAAGTCACCTCATGTCTACTAATACTTTCCAAAAAGTATTCAAAGATAGTAGACTCTCCAATGCTCACCACCCTTGCAAGATGCACACTTGAATGGACAATTTGCAAGCAATTTGATGACTCGGCCATTGTCATTGAGGACTCCCTTGGAACTCTCATGCTTTGAGGCTGATCGTCAATATCTTCCTCCTTTTGATGCTCCTCCTCAATGCAAGCAAGATCACACTTTGCCAAGATCTCCTTTTGAGTGATCTCCTCATTTGCCAAGCTCATTCTTTCAAAAGCAACACTAGCTTCCAACTTAAGCAATCTTCCATGCTTAAATCCCTTTGCAATGCAAACATCATTCTTCAAGATGAAACAAACACCATGCTTAAAGTGGACATCCAAACCACTTTCTAAGAGTAAACCAACACTAAGCATATTCTTGGTGATTGATGGTACATAAAGGACATTTTCTAGATCCATGCATTTTGAGGATTCTA